>UELU01143223.1:0-82105 GCA_900490025.1 Megastigmus dorsalis
GTGTAATTCATCCACCAAATCTACTTTCGCATATTGAATAAAGTTGCAGTAACGTTGCTGTTACGTGTCCGATCCAACGTGCTGGATACGTAACACAACCTTGCAGATACGTTCATGTCACGTTTTTAAAACGTAATACATGCGCCAACAAAGTGGACATTTTCACCATTCAACCAACGTTGCTGCAACGTTACTACAACTTTAAAAGTTACGTTGCTCCGTTACAAATTCACCGTTGCTGCAACGTTCCTGCAACGTTATGTGCTATCTGGGTTATAGGCATGTGATATAACATTAGTGACAAAGCATTGGAATTATTGTGCATGAAATAACAAAATGTCTTATGATTATTAATCAAAATGTCAGATATATTGGTAAAAATTATCAGAAATGGAATTAGATATGTTAACAAAAAATTTAAAAGAAAGAAAGTATACGTGAATGTGAAGATACACAACGTCAATGAGAAATGGAAATTTAAAATGAGGCAAAAACTTGCAAAGAAGAAACCGCGAAAATTAAATTTAATAAGCTTTGAAAATATTTGAGTTCTTCTGATTTTTAAGTGGTTTTTAAATATTTTTAATCAAAGAATGATTTGATGGATTTTGATGTACGGTGATTCATTTTATTTGTATTTGTAAATGCTTTCAAAGTAAGATTTTTTTAATGATGATTTAACATAATATCTAATAAATTATTGAATTAAAAATTTTTGGTGATGTTGTAGTCAAAGGTATAGATATTTTTTCACATAATTGAAGAGATATATTGTATTTAATAGTTTAAAATATAATAAAATTTTGAATATAGAATGTTAAAAAAATCAGATTCTAAAGAAGTATTAGATAAAGCAAAACTTAATAAACTTATAGATAATAAACACCTTGTATAACAGTTAAAAGCGTATTCGAAATAATAAATAAATTTTAAAGCGATTTATAAATGGTATTTGTACCTATATTATTTAGAAAAACTTAATTTTTATTATTAGTTTTGTATAAAGGAGACTGATAATATCTGTAATTTGAAAATTAATTATTAAAATTTCTTGCATAATTATTGAGTTATTTTTAAATACCTTTTATTACTTAATTTATTTATAAATTATATATTACATATATATTGCAACAAATTATTAAGTTTGTAGAAGCTAAGTGCCAATGAATTGGTAGCGGTTTTTTAAACAGTATCAATACTAAATCGTGTATCAGAAACAGATTGTGAAGTTTTAAGTCGAAATAATACTATTGATGTAAAATAACGATAATGTTTTAGAAACCTTATAGGAACTGTATGAAAAACAAAAGTTATTTAAATAAAAATCGCGATAATATCACATTGATCGATTGTACAATGCTTCACATTAATTTTAATTTAAAAAATGATAATGAAATGTACAACGACATTACCCATCAATAATATAAATAAGTATAAAATCATATCAATAAGTATAAAAGAAGTGTTGAATAGTGTGCCGATATTGGGTGGAAAAAATTTGATATCATTTATTCGGTTATGTGAACGGGCAATTAAATTAGTTAAAAAGTTTTAGAATTATTAACCGCATTTTATAGACTATTATTACTTAAAATTTAAATGTTATTGAGATAATTATAACTTGGATACAATTTTTTTATTAGTATATATGCTAAAGTTATTTAAAATGTTAATTATTCTCACGTTATTAATCTTTGACGGTAATAAAGAATATTTTTTTTACGATAAATATTTGCAAATATTTAGGTACGAATCCAATGTGAAGCAGAAAATTCGGCCCAGCGATTACTAGTAAGTCAATAAATACTTACAATAGGCAATAGCTTTTCTGATAAAATCAATGGTATTCACTAAAGCTAATTTTGGCACCTGATACAATATTTTTTTAAGAATCACTTAAGGATAACTATTTCTCACTATAATAGCACATTTGTCATCACTCATTAATAGATCGCAGGTGTGATCAACTTGTATTGAATATTTTATGTGCCAATATTCTTTAGTTAATACACTTTAAATAATTATTTGCTTACATACATCATTGAATTATTTTTAGATTCTTGAATTAAGCTAGGCATGAATAACAATAAGAGCGCGCGTCAATCTACTAATGCTTTATTTTTCAGTTAATTCTGCGGTATACTTTATTTTTAGATTTGCTATTGAAAAGTTTTGATTCATTTCTACCACTTATCTATAGGAATGCTAAAATTTTAGAATGCACCCATGTTGTCAGTCTCTTTATTATCATATGACTGAATACTCAAGGAGAATCGAGGAGTAAAAAGTCGAGAGCGACTGATTATAAATGCAGCCAATCTCGATCGTGGGATATCACTTATCGAGAGCTCCTATAATTTTTGAAGATATATAGTCTAGATAGACGTGAAGGTGATTGACTTAAAAAGTTAAATAGTATATTTTTTGTAGACGCAGATAAGTATGGTGATGGCATTCGAATGCGATTAGGAAGTGTACGTTAAAAATACCACATACAGTTTACTCCTATACTAGAATCATGCGATAGAAGACAGTGCATGCTATTCGCGATTTATCTTACTTACGGTATATGAAGACGACACCATAACTTTACTGTATAATTGATTTATTAAAAGAAACTTATGGAGACATCAATACGAAGCTGATTAAAGAATATAATCGTGCATAAAATAAAATTTTCCTCGTACCAGCACATAAAGTGGCACGAGTGGCGGGAGAGAAAGCTGCACTTTAGGAAAAGTAGTATATGCACAGTGGAAGAGAAATGGACCAACCCATATCTCGCGTTTGACTGTGAAAATGATGTAAATAGCTACTTACGACCTATTGTCAAAATTTAAAAACTGATAGTATAACGATGTCAAAAAGATAAGTGTATATGAACGCTTCTGAAAACTCGAAACTTCAACAAATTATGTACATTACTTAATTTTTTCTGTAATCCTGATGCATTTTAGGCGAGTTTTTTGCTAGAATTTCATTAAAAGGGCATATTGTTGCAGACAAGAATTTCATTCTACGAGAAAAAATAGTCTTATTTCTTAACTCTAAGGTACAGGTATTATCATTGATATATAATCTTATTCAGAAGTAAAGTACAACAGTACGTAGAAGACGGAAAAAACTTACACCGTGTCGTTGAGAAAATATGCTTGACAGCTGTCGATATAATCTTTCCATTATTAATCATCTGGATTTTATTAATGCAAAGTTAATCTGTTAATAAGCAAAACAAATTGTATTACTTTAAAACTTAAACTTTTGCTGATTCACGCTGTGCAAAAGCACATTTTACAGAATATAATATTATAAATTATTTTATTCTAATTGTAAATTTTATTTATAAATATTTTTATATGTACATTAAAGTTTTATATGATTTTCTATATTTCTAATGTAAGAATTAACATAAGATATGTCAATTTAAAACAAAGTATTAATAAATTATGTAATTATAGCTTATGGATAAGAAATTCCATTACATCAATGAGGTATGTCCGTAAAAATTGCCACCAGGGCGGCGCAGATATACACAAGACACTCCAATACAATCATACTATGATTGTATTGTATCGGTGTTTGTGTCCGTGTGCATTTGTTTGAAAGAGAAATTACTAAAGTTATGCGTGTGAACTTAGTCACTTTCTCTAAGTCAAAGCACCGACACGATCACTGATACAATACAATCATAGTATGATTGTATTGGAGTATCTTGTGCATAGCTGCGCTGCCCTGGTGGCAATTTTTGCGGACATACCTCATAATTGATTGTTTTACTTTGCTATAAGTTTTTGTATTGGTGTGCGAGAGAATTCATTAAAAGTAACAGTAAATGTAATAATAACATAGAAATTTGCAAAATCTTTTAAATATTATAATCTCTGACGTACTTTTTTTTAATGAAAATGAAAATAAGAATAATATGTCATATTTACTCCTACTTTCAAATAACTGCGAACATACCTACAATGCGTGACATATCAGCAGCATGAAGATTCGGGTTATCTGTTGTAAATATTAAATTGATTATAATGACGTTATTAAAATATAAAATGTTGTTCTGCTTATCAATGTTTATTCATCGTTATCTCGCGTAGGAATCTTAAACAACCCGAAATGTAATTATGAATCGCAGGACCTAGACCATACTATACATGGCAGTGCCCCCTATTCGTTGCGCATGAGAGTTGAATTAATCAGAAAATTAAGACCTAGCGTAAGCTTTATTTTATCCTCTGCTCAAAAATATCGTCTCTATTGTACGAACCGAACATATCAGCGTGTTCCCTCGATTTTAAAAACTTGAGAAACTGCCACTTACAAATTTCAAATGACAAACAAACCAATGTAAATAAGTACATCTTGTAAGTAATTGCAATAATGTACAGCTGTATAACTCTATAGTAGAGTAAGAGTTGAGTAAGCTTAAATAAAAAAAATTTTTATTTCCACACACAGAAATATTTTATATGAAAAATGCCAATACTCCTGAAAAAATGACAATATTGGATAGCACTGCAATTGCAGATTAATAGCACACAAAAGGTAATACTATACTGTTGTTTTGTAAATATTACTACACTTCACAAATACATCGCACTTCAGAAGAAAGAGCGACAATTAAACCTTTGTCATTTGAAATTAATCAGCCAATGTAGAATAAAACATAAATAATTGACGTTTGAAAAAATATTGATTCTTTCATTTTTATAATTAGGTATTACAAAGAATAGTAAATTGATATAAACAGTATTCGATTTATACAAAAAAATTATATTTCAATAATAACAAGTTACTTTTAGGTCTTCGGAAGTATAAGTAACACACAGACCCATAACACAAGTAAGTACATAAACATCATACTATTTCGTTTCTTTAGTTCTTCAGATTTTTAAACGTATTACCTTTTCTCTCGAATCTATTGCATATCCTACTTGGTTTCACTATACTTTTCTAAATCAAGTGTTTTATTAATTTTAGCCACTTAATCTAATTTGCTTTGAACTAGCAATTGATCATTACGCTATTCTGTTAAAATCACTATTAATCTTCACTAATTATTGTCTAAGGGGTGCTTTTATTTTTGTTAATAAATAATTGTCGAGAAACTTTTGATTTTGAACATTTTGAATGTTAAGAAATTTTATTAATTATAATTCTTAAAATTATAATGAACAATACAAATCTACTCTATATGTACAAATAAAGTAAAAAAAGTTTTCTGTAACTGCGAGTAAAATAAAGAAATACTTAAATTTATTAGAAATAAATATGCATTTTATTGTATGCTTTTGAAGATTTTTCAATTTTAAGTATGTATCTATAAATAACTATCTATATGAACATATTTATTTATGATTATGACGTTTTAAAAATTTATCTAATCTATTTATCGATCACATTATCGTTTGAAGATTACAACTTAATCAAACGCTATGTGAAAATCATTCACTTGTATAAAATATTTGATGTCATTCATGTAATAAAAAGCTTCTATGCAAAACTAAAAGTAGGAAGTTTTGCATCTTCTTAACGTAGCACTTCATCTTTTTTAAATATGGTATTCTGAGAATCTTCTTGAATATGGGCGTCATTCTTTTTAGTACCGGAAATCTCTTTCAGAGGTACTTCCACATATTTTTTCTTCGGGAGGAATCTGCAATGCAAAACAAAGATTAAAACATAGGTATGTTAACTGATGCATATAAAAATTTTATCGCGTGATAAATGATACATCATAATTACTTTAATTTCCGTCATTAATATACAACTTATTATTTTTTAAACTAATTAATAAAACAAATTGAGCTATACGTGATTATATGAAAATTTAATCTTTATTACTTAGTATTAAAATCAGGTAGTAAATCCATTTTTTAATACTATATTAATTAATGCAGAATGATTATAATATACACGATATTGGAAAGGCAGTAATATCAAGAGTATAATTCTCTTAAATAAATGAATCCTTTAACAAATTTATGTAATATTTTAATACATTCAGTGAGTAATGTAAAAAACAAATAAAGCTTTTTACGAGGAAGCCGAACGAGTGTACGTAACGGTATTTACAGTTTCATACTTATTTTAGATCGTAAGCTGCAAGTTGCTCGTTTGTATTATCTTAAATTTTAATAGAAACGATTATTTTATGAAAAGAAACCTGTATTTTTTATTGTGAATTCAAGCTTAAATAACAAACAATCATTTCCAATGAAAAATAATAGATTTGAAATGCATACAATTTGATTATCTGTTCTCTTTCTTTTAGAAACCATGAAATTATTGGAATTCAAGTACAAGTGTTTATACTAATTCTAAAATATAATTCCTACATGTCCTATAAATTAGATGCAGCTATTATAAAAAAAAAAAAAAAAAAAAAAAAAAATATTAATTTGCAATAAAGTCGGATATACCTCTGCATGAAGGGTGTGATATGATCGGGGTCAACCTCCGAGGCGTCCTCGCCGACAATGAGACTGGTAACGATGCCCGCGACGACCGTAATAAGCGTGCCAATGAGATTGAAGTGCATCATCGAGACGCGGAACAAGAAGAACGGCTCGTCGTCCGGTGTCAGTGGCATCGAATCGTTAACGATAGCCTCGCTCATCAGAGTCTCGTTCATAGGATAGGGACATTTCGAGACGGAAGTCGGCAGAGCCGCGTGTCTGATCTTCTTCTTGTAGACGTACCATTGGTTGCCGATCACCTGCCAGTGCATAATCGCAAGGGAGAGGAGACAGCCGGTGAGCGCACCCTTACGACCGACCCAGGGTACGAGCATGCCAAGGACGAAGAGCCCGAGTAGCGGACCCTCGACCACGCTTCGTATGCTTATCGATATCTCGAAAATGGTGCCGAGGTGCTGCACCATGAATGCCATGCCGACCGTGATTAGTCCTACGATTACGGAGATCGCCTGAAAAACGGTGAGTGTGCACACGAGCTGTTGTTAGGCAGATTTGTCCGGCTTTGCTAAGCACTGTGGATAGATGCAGTACTTGCTCTAATGCATAAATGTTTTTAATCGTTCCGACGCCTCGGTCGTAAAATTGATGGTTTATGATCGTGACCGATGCGTATAAATGGAAACGTGGAAAACGTCGATAGAAATATGTGTTTTAACATACTGGATCCGCAGTGCTGACTTTGTCGTTGAGCAGCGTGCATTTAAAGAATTGCTTATGCGAAAGACAACGTCCTTAGACCAATAATCATTTGGTAGTAAATTAGTTTCTTAGCTCAATTTTTCTCTCCATTGCGTAAGAATTTAATGTGCATTGCCAAATGAATATTTATAGAAGCCACTGCACCTATAGACTATTAAATATTTTCAAGACTTCTTGATACTATTATAATTGCAGCAATTTGCGACGTAATGACATTTTTTTGAAAACTTATCGAATAAAGACAAAGCCTTAATATTGGGTTATAAAAACAATCGGAATGAAAATTCGAAAAAACAATAAATAATAATGTTGAGTTTACGAGTGCAGATTTATTAAGTGGATTCACCTTCATAATGGTCGTTGCTCTAACTTCTTTATTCGAGCTCTCCGGGAGCCATTGATCGATGAAATCATCGTAAATTGTACCGGCGAGTGTGTTCAAGCCGGAGCTCATTGTGGAAAGCGCACAGCTCACCAGTCCAGCTAGAAATATGCCGGGAAGACCGTACAGGTGTCCTGCGATTTCCATAACGTAATATGGAAGGATTTGGTCGCTTCGTTTCACAATCTTAAATATTTATTAATTACAATTATTGTTTTTCATATTTTTTTCGTTAAAACTGTTCATTTAGTTTTCGACTGATAATAAACTAATCAACAATATTATTAAAAGAGTGTCAATGTCAAAATGGATTCAATATTAAAAAAGTCTAAATGAGTAAACATTATTATGATAAGAAAGTTAGTATGCATTTAGCTTGAAAAATGTTTTCCCAATGACAGATCAGAAAAAAGAATTGGAGCATTAAAAAAATAATTCATAAGCGATAAGATAATAAACTAGGTAAATATAAGTTTTATTACTGTACTACATTACGATAATAAAGCTTCATTTTTTTGGCCATTATCTATTATTATATATTTTTGTTACATTATTCTATTACTATATATTATCCAAGTTTTAATGGCGTAATAATAATTACAGGAAACATTGGAATCAAAGTTATAATGTTGAGTGCAACTTAATTTTACCTATAAGATACCTTATAAGATATGTATCTATAAATATACACTATGTTATCTTACACCGAATAGATAATGTATATCAAATAAATATAGAATAATAATGGTAAAAAAGATTTCTATATATACAGAATTGAACTATCGTGTACCTTTGCGCGGAGAGGATCACAGCCCTCGTACCATGCGTACATAGTAAGACCAGTTAATGCACATGTACATTTCATGACAACCAATCCGATGCCCAATAACACTATTGCTCTAAAAAGTATATTTAATATACATATCGATGATAGTTATGTAAAAGTATAAAAAAAAATAACTTTAACTATACATAAATGTATGAATTAGTTACTTTCTAACTTCTCTTTCGCTTGGAATTGATAAGAATCTTTGTACGCAATTTTGACTGACGCCGTAGTGCGTGAGAAATATGACTGTAAAACTTATGCTCATACCCCAAAATGACTTTCTCACAAACGGGCTCGGATCCATACTGTAAAGTCAAATTTGTATTAATTCATTAGTCATATTTTTAAGGTATTTCTTTTCTCACTTCGACAATGCATTTTTTTATCAACGTACTTAAATATTTCTGTACGATTTCCTCTTCGAGCGATTTCCCAAACTTGAGAAAATCCACCTACAGAGTGATTTCCAATGAAGAAAACTGCAAGTAGTCCTCCCATTGTAAATACAAATTGTATCGTGTCAGTCCAAATAACAGCTTTCACTCCACCCTAAATCAAATCTGATTTTATCCTAAAGATAATGCTCAAAAGAACAGCTGCATTGCTACGTTTCTCATTGATATTATTGATGATTATGGTATACAATATTTTTAAATTGAGTTACGATAAGTATTTGATTCATACCAAATAAGTTTATACAAAATATATTTTTTAACATTTGAATCTTGATAATTATACAAAGGCTTGTATAATTACTTATAGGGAATGTAAATTAAAATTCCATTCAACCCTTTCGTACCTGCCTTTTTGCTATAGAAGAAATATTGCGAGAGGAATTCCATGATGATTTATCAAAATTTATAAATAAATTTTCCTGATGAATCTTTTTAATTTTTCGGACTTTCTCGGTTGTTATAGATAACTCAATCCTTATTGGAAGATGCGGAACATCTGAACTCTTTGATTCGATCCAAAAATTTATTTTGCAAAAATTCAAGTTTTTTTTTCACCAAAGTAAAAAAAATATAAGTTACTTTAGTCCAGCTCAACGGACGATTGGGTACGAAAGGGTTACACAATCTTAAAATTAAAAATCTCGATTCTAGCATGGTATTTTGAAAGAAAAACAGCTCTTACGATGCTAGTGTACACAATGCAAATGGTGCAGAGCACAGGTATAACGAGGTAAAGGCTGTATCCGGTGAGCTGTGAGAAGGCGAGTGCCGGCACATAGACGACGATCGGCAAATACATGATCACAGCTACAACGTAGAGAATCGATGCCAGGGTCCTGATTCTGCGGGAGAATCGAAGCTCCAGATACTCGTACGTACTGGGCAATTGGAGCTTGTAGAAAACCGGGAGAAAGACGTAGGGGACGGTGAGGCAGGTGAAGAGGACCGTGAACACGACCAGCAGGTATATAGAGCCGTACTGGTACACTTCGGTAGGAACACCTAGTAGAGTTATGCCGGATACGTGTCTGACATGTACCAATATCTTTTTATTATTTAGCTAGTTCATTATATAGTGCAGTGATGTTGAAATTAATTTTTTCTTCTTTTTTTTTTTGGAAAATGCACAAGTGTATTTTATTTAATTGTGATAAAAAATTAAATGTCTCCCGAGTCTTTGATCTTTATCGCGTTACACGAGAGATAACAAATTAGATTCTTATCGTTCAACTGGATATTCTTGATTTATAAATAATAATAATCAATACCCTGTAATCTATAATACGTCTAATACAGATAATCTTTCAATATTTATTTCATTATAAATAATTCAACGATAATCCGTTATTTTCCACTGTTAAATCTCAAACAAGTGCATTGTTATGAACAAAACCTACTTATCATTCTCATGGATGCATAACGAGTCATATTTAATCAAAGATACTACATTGAGCGTTTACTGATATAAAAAAAAAGATACACACCCGGCTAACATGCTCGTGGCCACGGGAACGAATCCCATGGTTTTACCTCCGAACAGATACTCGTTGGTGCTGTTCTGCTTGCTGAAGAAACCAAAGTAGAGTCCTATGACGAGGCTCAACGTGACCAAGCCACCGAACAAAGTATAGTCCACTGCACCGAGGGTTAGCTCTTGAAAGCCCAACATCGGCATCGAAGTTACGTTTTCCGCCATCCTTTACTTATCGGGTATACGAATGTAGAGCTCGTGGATCTAGCATTTGGTCCATGAAATGATGTTTGGCAGCGTGCAAGAACCAACTGATTGCGCGAGACAATTTCCCCGATAAGCTCTACGTTAGCGCCATTGCCAGGCAGATTTCCAAGTTTGCGCTGCTCCGCGCTGATTAATGCGCGAGAGCTTGATTTGAGGGAAAATTTACAACAACTGACACGATGAATTAGCTGTTTGCACGATATAAGTTTACTTTATTTACTGCGCGGTCTCGTGAGTACGTGCTTCCGAGGTACGCAATTTTCACCCAGACACGGTAATTCAGTGGAGTGATTAGCGCGGCCAGAAAGGGAATCGACATTTATTTTTGTATTATTATATGATGAAGTAACACTGGCTGCATCTTATATGACACTACATATGCGGGTATGAAAATTTATAGCGAATCGGAGCACAACTTTTTCTTACCTTTCTTAAATATTCACTCCACTTTTATTATTTTATTAAAAAAAAAACGCTTTTATTTTTATTATAGAGACAAATGTAAAGGAATGTTATATGGGTTAAGGATCGATAGGTCAAGTGTTTTCAAGTAAAAGGGGATAAATAAAAAGCAGAACGTTGCATCCATCTTTTTATTGTTTCTTTTTTAATAAGATTAAAACGATTGGTAAAATATATGTACAAACATTCGCGATCGTGAAAAAAGAATATTTACAAAATATACTACATAATAATAGTGATTACTATTTTAATCTGGACGCCCGTATGGCTCGCAATTCATAAAACTATTCCGTTTAAATTCTATATATATATATTAATTATCGCTAGTTCCGCATATATCGCATAAATTATAAACATATATTTTGTAGCCTCGTGCAGCTGTTGTATATTATGGTACAAATAAACTTAAACTTAAAACTTTCTAACTGGTATTTTTCCAATCCTTTTGAGACAAATTAACAGATAAAAGAGAGCCAGTCTAAAAATTATTTATATCATCGTATATAAAGAACATATATATACATTGCGAAGTGTGTAAATGGCGCCCAGTGATATAAATTTATTCGGTAAGTTGCGCAACCAGATCAGTATATACTTCATATACTTTTAATCAAATATGCCAAATAGTCTCGCTCTCTTATATCAAGTTAATCGTTTATATAAGCGTTGTTTATAAAAATATATTTTACGATCTATCCTATAATTTCTTTTATTTTTCCATGTTGATAATAATTTCATTGGATAACGCTATATAGAGTAATAATACATCCGCCGCAAAAAGAAAAAAATTTTTTCATCAAAGTCAGCTCTCGGAATTAAAATAATAACTACCTGCACTTAAAAGGTAAGGCTTATAAAAGAATTTGCGTTATGGTTGATTGTAGCGAAACTATGGCTGCGCGCGCGAGCGGCAGAGTTTGCGTTTAACAATTTAATATTTCACTGGAGTACGACATCCCATACGACGGACACCATCGAGATGGCTCGCGTCTCGTCACTTAAGCCTAAGCTTTTAAACACTAATCTTAAACTCTAAGCGCTACTTCAAAGTCTAGGATTTCTTATATACGCGTGTATCGTGTATCTCTCTGTAGTGTATATATATGTATGTATGTATGTATTTGTGCGCACGTGGTTATGAGGTCACTGAACAGTCTCGAACGCCCCGATCGATTTTCATCTTTCTCTTCATTATAAAACACTCTCTTTCTGTCTCTCTCCTCTACGTCTCGAGGCGACGTAATTTTCGGGTATTTACAAGGCGCGCGAGCAAGAGTCGTCGGCATCGAGAGAGAAAGAGCGAACGCCGCGCGCGGATCAAAGTCGGCGCCTACTTTGCCTTTTTTCTCTCTCTCCTCTCTCTCTCTCCTCTCACTCCTCTCTTTCTACTCCTCGCGTCTCCGCTTAAGCCTAAAAGATCACTGGTTGGCGTTTGTCCCTGATTTGAATCTGGTTTCGAAAACTAGTTCTAATCTGTGGTCTAGGCCCCGCCACACTATATACTCTACCTTATGTATCCACCGCTGACTCTACTGCCTATATTTACATATTTACACGAAACGCAATGTGAGGAATAAAATATTATTTATACGCCGAGAATTATCAGGACTCTTTCGAGGATTCGAGGAGCGATATAGTGTAACAGTCCTAGTGTATATATATATGTATGCGACCCGTATGGAATCGTTACCGTGTGAAAGAAGCGCCTCGGCTCTAATTAACGAATTTATTTTACTGCTAACCTATGTGTCCGCGTTCTCTTTGATGTCCTTTTGAAGCCGGCGGAGGATACTGCTTAAGGATGGTGTTAAATTCAATTTGTTAATGTCAGATTTCCTCGAAGATAAGCCCGGACTAGACGATCAGCCGAGACTTGGATTGCTAATTATGAAAATATATGTTGATGAGTTTGAAGTTGTCATTCTTTCTTTTTATTTTCTTTGTCAGCATCTAACCGCTTAGCGTTATAAATTTTGAGCGTAATTTAATTTACTTTACAGATAAGCTGGAGCGATTACCGAGCGGTCGCGCCAGAAACCAAATTCCGTGTGGAATGATTTGTTTCTTTTTTCTCCGGAACAAGATTTAAGTAATAAATGTAAATAATTGATATTTCGCGTTACGATTGTAGAAGAAGTGTATATGTAGCGCTACACTTAATCTTATTCTAATTTTCGGAATAATAAATTACATATGTAATGGTGAAAATTCCAATAATTATTATTGCAATAAGTGACACATCGAACTGGCTAGTTCTTCCTTAGAAGTAGCATCTTAAGGTAGTTTTAAGTTTCTAAATGATAAGAAGTGTACTCAAAAATGTCCACCCGCAACTCAATATTTGAATAATATTTTCACGGCTGTTTAAAGCTTGACCTCTTTTTAACAAATTGGACAAATAATATACCGTTAAATAATTAATTTATAAACAAAGAAAAGGGTTCGAAAACATTTGATGAATATCGTGACATCTCGCATGAAAAGTATAGTCGCTGCGAACAAGAGGTTTAAAGTTAAGTGGAGCCTTTTGAATACACTTATCTTAGAGCATTATTTGTATTATTTAGTAAAATGTCTCGATGCCCCTCGAGCTATCGTTAAACTATATATACACGGTAACGGTAACGGTAACACAGCTCAACGTACGTTACCTTAGAATTAATTACTATCAAACGCACTCTATCGAACCCACATTTTTACAATGTCCGATACTTTTCACATTGTCACGTCGAAGAACACTAAACCAAGGCTTCGAAGCGGCACTGCAATCGGTATAACGATAAAATCTAAGCCTAAAGATCCGAGAGCAAGAGCGCGGAGCAGTTGAAAAAAAGAAAAAGAAAACCGACCTCTTCACAGAAGAATCGATCCTGTGTTACGTTACAGTACTGTTAACCAGAGCTACCCACGCATGGCTCGTCCACTCGATAGTCATTTGATTTCGCGCGCACAAAAAAGGTATTCTGAAAAAGGTTCCCCCAAACCGGCCACCACGAGAAAACTCACCGCGTCACGTAAGAACCGAACCAGCTTACCAGCACAAACTGCCAGATCACGATGGCTACGAGGCCAAGGCTAGAGCGACTCCTGGCCGAGGCGTTGAAGAGTATACCGTACCTCAGTCCAACGCTCCTCCTCAGGTGCGACCTCAGCAGTGGATTCTTCATGCTGGTCGGTCCGCACTGCACGAGCGCGGCGTCCCAGAGATTCGAGTCCCTGTCGCCCAGCAGTAGATTGTACTGGCCGTACCAGTCGACCACTATTCTCGCTCTCAGACCGAGGGTCGAGGGAGCGTCGAGCGAATGGGGAACGCAGCTCGAGGGCCAGCTAGAGAGTCTCGGTGCCTTGGGGGCCTCGCCCTCGGATAGGCTGGCCCCGCAACGCTTGGCCAGGCTCAGGTCGCCGGCTATCAGTAGGCTCTCGGCGACGTGGAGATCGAGCTCCGTCGTCCCGGTGGGCGCGGGCGAGTGCAGGGGCTTCTTGGTCGTCTCCTCGCGGCGCTGGTTACCACGGAGCATGGCGGCGAAGGACTCGGCCATCGAGGGCTGGGCGCTCTGCAGGAGGTGGCGATAGTAATCGATCTCGTCGACGGCTCGCTCGACTCGCCGCCGCCGCTGCCGCTGCCGTTCTTTCGCCGACTTCGACTCGGCCACCTTCCAAGCCTCCTCGTCTCCTCGTTCCAAGGCGGCGATGGCGTCCGCGTCTTCGTCCCCGCTCGCTCCCGTGCGCCTGTGGTATCGCTTCTCCTGGCCCATCCTCCTCATCGACTCTCCGAACCACAATTTCCTGATTCTCTCCTTGGTTT
The DNA here is from genome assembly GCA_900490025.1 of Megastigmus dorsalis. Classification (NCBI taxonomy): domain Eukaryota; kingdom Metazoa; phylum Arthropoda; class Insecta; order Hymenoptera; family Megastigmidae; genus Megastigmus; species Megastigmus dorsalis. The sequence goes on from UELU01143223.1 coordinate 14,850, forward strand.
GGTCGTCGGTCTGGCGCTTGGCTCTGATCAGCAGCTCCTCCTCGATCAGCAGCTCCTCCTCGTCCTCCATGGCGTCGTGGCGGCGATGGCGACGCGCGCGCTGGACGTAACTGCCCGCGGCGGTTATGCCGTAGAGGAAGCTCGTGCAGCGGGCGTCGTTGAAGAAGTCCCAGCGCCCGGTCCAGAGCTTGTCGCCGGCGTAGACGCGCAGCTGTCGGCGCAGCCAGACGCCACCGGGATGACTCTCGCATACGGGACTGATCCAGGAGCCGCCGATCAGGGCGGGAAGGGCCACGACCTCGTGGAGTAGCGGTGGGCTGTTTTCCGTCCCGCGAATTATCGAGTTGCAGATGGGACAGTTTTGGATCTGTAAGTTAATGCAAGTTTCCTGGATTAAATAATTTGCATGATAGTAAGCGTTGAGAATAATTGATTGAAGCAAAGCTGTTCTGCAAATCGTAGAAACTGTTAAACGCATGACTATATTTACGGAACTAAGCTGTTTCTTAATAAAAGATCAATGTAATTAATGATAACTGAAAAGATTGATGAGCCGGCTGGAAATAGTGACCTATTGTCTTTCATCTCAAGATCGGTATCGGTTTAGAATTCTTAGATGAATATTTTAAAGCATGTGGATGAATTGATAAAATCAGAAAGTTCATGAGTCACATTGATTCCGTTGAGCACACTACGTTATGTATGATCTCTGATCTCATCGATCGAATCGACTTTAAAATAAGTCCTGTACAATACACACGCGCAGTTAATTTAAATTCTCAAAAGAGCTTTCAATCTACGAGACTGCTTCTGTGTATTATTCATGTAAATGTATCGAGGGTTATAGATACTCGAAATAGATTAAGTCGCGTCGCGTATATACTTCGTATTCGAATGATTATTATTAATTAAAATATCAACTGTGTTAATAATGCAAAAAATTCTATTGCTTTATTTTGAGCAAAACTATGAGATATTCAATCGTTCAATGATTAAGTTTGAAAACGTCCATCTGCAGCGTGTCCATGTGTATACAAAATCACAAAAAAGATATTGCACCGTAACATTGCAATATGCGGCACTATGGCTTCCTGTGTTACCGTTAAAAAAAAAGAACCATCTGATCTTTCTCACAAAACGAAAGGAGATCCTATGCAAAGAAAAAAAAAAGAAGCGAACATATGGAGCGCTAAACCAAACAAGAGCTTTCCGGAATCCTCAAGCAGCGAGACGTCGACTCCTGTCGCACGTTTCCCTATGTCTAGGATGGCCATATGGGGCTTTTCCGCGTGCGCGCTGCATTGGAAAAACATGAGCAGCAGCCAGGCGTGAACTAATATTATTAGAGGCCAGCGAGATAATCCTCCATTTGCATTAACGATTTCCTCGAATAATTAAGCGACTTATCCGACGATTCATCGAACGTCCATAGGCTTCAAAGCCCGACACACTCGAACGCGTCGCCACTACAAAGCGACAGCTGTCGCAAAGGATAATGGAACATCGCGGCGCAAATAATCTGTACTCACGGTATCGGTCCTGAGGAGCGAGGTCGGCTGCAGGGAAGTCGGCCTGTGCGACCTCTTGGCGGACAGGTCGGCCGGCAGACTGCCGAGGAAGAGCTCGACTCGGGGCCTGTCGTTGGTGCCGAAGCTGGCGGACCTGAATCCAGTGGGTCGGCGCTGCACCCTCAGCAGTCTCAGCTCGTCGAAGTCGATGTTCAAGGGCGCCAGACAGTCGACGCTCTTGCTTCCGGTACCGCGTCCCAGACCAGCCGGACCCCCACCACCGCCTCCGCCGCCGCTCCCGTGGTGACCTTGGAGGGAATTGTATCTCGGGCTCTGCCAAGTGAGGGAGCCTCCTGGTCCGAAACGCTCCGGTGCGCGCTCGTAAATCAGCTGGGCGAGATAGGGACGCCAGCGCGGCTGTGGACCGCACGACACGTTCACCCGGTGGCCCAGTTTGTGCGCGACCTGTTGGCATGCGCGAGCAACAGCGGATTCGTTATGTGGAGCAGGGATCAAATTGACGTAACTCGTCAACCGAATAAGCAATATTTAGTTTATGTTTTTCATCGGGTGCCTGCGTTTATTTGATACAATTAGATAGGAATTAGCGTTTCAACTATGCCGAGAAGTTAATAATAATCATTACAATCTTATATCGAGGCGTCACAATTCCCGTCTTTATTGTTGTCGTAAAATAGCATGTTTTTCCAGCAATGCCATTAATTATTGATTTGCAAAATTGAAGTTTTATGGCACACGTTCGCTATATATGTAAGCATGAATTTAAATATTTGCGATTTATTTTCTATTGGAATATCAGATTAGTTCCAAAGGTTTTCACAAGATGCATTACCGTTTCTTTACGTAAGCCAATACAATGAATTTAAACGGATATCGCAACGATAAGCAAGGCATGTACAACGTAGCACGAAATTCTACACGTTCAACGACGATTCGGCAACGTCGTTATCTACGCGACGACACCTGATTCTCCCAATAAATTAAAAATTCGCGCACAAATCCAAGCGCAACAAGTGCTGCGACCTCGGCTATACGACAGTTCCAGACACCCAAGAAGCTATATCAGTAGCGTTGAAGTGGCATTACTCATACCTGACGATTGAGCGGCGACACATGCACGGTATCCAGCTGATAGCGCGTCTCGCTGGCGCCGGGCGTCACCAGCGAATTGCCGAGGATCTTGATAACGCCCCGGGCTGTAACGGTGTGCGTCGCTATGCTGCACGACTCCTCGGCGTAATAGTGCCTCATCAGCAGGAAAGTTCCGTTCTCGAAGAACGTGTACTTCCTTATGACGAACTCGGGTCCCGTGCGGATCTCGCAGCTGCAAATCAAATGTTTGTCCGTGGATTTAGTATATGTGTGTGTGTGCGTGTGAGTGTGCGGGCGCGGGAGGAATATATGCTCTGATTTTGAGTTGCTGAATCCGGGACACAGAGTAAACAGACACGATATTATAAATGAAGGGACTGTTGCGGGAAAATATTGTACAAAACACGTTGGTATATGTGCGCGGTCGGAGTGGCTGAAAATGTATGCGCGTGTATATCCAAGTGTTTTTATCTGCGGTGATCGTTGGGACGGAAATTTCTTTTTCAGGCTTTACAAAAATTATTTGTCAATGTCGTATCTCCGAACAATATTGCTTTGAATACTTTTTGAAAATACAGCCATAAATTCTAGTTCGATTGCTTCGCGTTCAGAGTCCACTACCAAGAGTAACATCGTTGCGCGCGCTATAATACGTTGAAAAAAAAAAAAAAAAGAAAAAGCTTAGGAAAAGTCTTACATCATTGATTTTCACGGCTAATCTGTTCGTATGTGTATATATATAAGCCGAAGCCTGCGTGAGCTGCGCACACGAGAAATCCCGTGATCGATGCTATATGCAGCAACGCGGCCCAAACGGTCCCAAAGAAACAGAAAAATCATCGATCACTCGAGAACCCCGAGAGTTGGTCTCCTCCCCCGAGACACGCATCGGCAAGACGACGCGTCGTCGAGGTAAGGCGACACTCTCGGAAAAACAGATATTCTCTCTCTCACTCTCTCCTCTGCAACCAAGTCCAAGGAAACGCGCTTAACTCCCAAGACTATGAATGCACTCACTGCATATATATATATAGAGAGAGAAAAGGAGAAGAAGCGAGGTCCGAAGATTAAAAGCGGCTTGGCGGCAGGTCTACGCGTCGTCGCCCCGAGGGTCCCCCTCCGTAAAGCGAGTAAGTAAGAAGAAGACGGACCGAAGAATAGGTTTCGGTTGCTTTACGTGACGAAAAAGCCAGCCTTTTCGAGAAAAGCGGGAGAAGAGAGGGAGAGAGAGAGAGAGAGAAGTTTTTCTCGTACAGCAAGAGTGAAAGAGAGAGAGAGAGAGAGAGAGAGAGAGAGAAGACTGCGTCAAAAAGCTCATTGTATCCCTCGTCTCCCTTTCGGTTTTCTACAAGCCTACCTGCTACATGCCATGTGAGAGCGAGATGGGAAAATAGTTTCTCTTCGTGTGTGCAGTGTATGCGTGTGCGTACGAGAGGGATGTAGGAGAGGAGGAAACGAGGGAAAAAGGGACGAGAGACGTCCTTCTCTTTATGTACCTGAACCAGCTGAAACGTTCTACATTCAAAGCCCTTGGCAGAGACCTGAGACCTCACTCACTCTCTCTCTCTCTCTCTCACTCGCTTGCTATACGTTTCTAAATCGTTCTCTAAGAGAGAAAAGTGGATAAACTCCCTTGTTTCCAAGGTTCTCTTTTCAATTTGTCAGACTTTGAAAACCTGCGAACTACAGTGATTTTTATTTATGCAAGCAGTTGTACCATTATTTAAATTTTTCTCTATATTAGATTGTTCTTGCAGTTATATTAACTCAAGTAGAATAAAATGTTTTAGTACACGCATTCAATGATTTTAAACGGTTCAAGTTATACATTAATAACTGTATACATATATTCGTTTTTCTTCAAAACTATCTCGTCGATTTAAGACATATAACGCAAAGAAAAATAGATTAGAAGAACGTACCTATATGTATATACACTGCGCTTTAAAATTTTAAGGAGCTTTATGACGAGATAAAGAAAGCGGTAAAGAGACCCAGCGAAGAATTAAGGAACGAGAAAAGAGGGAGCGGACGAACCGTTTATCAATGGCCGCGCGTATATTAGAAAGAGAACCTATACATAATATATACGTGTATGCCTGCGAGCGAGAGCGTATAAACTTTCGTAGAGAGAGAGAGAGAGAGAGAGAGAGAGAGAGAAATGGTCCATTTATCTCGCCGCGTGATTTTCCAAAGTACCGAACGAGCTGAGGCTACAAGAGCCGATGCTCGGCGAGAGAGGCATTGTACAACGGTACTAATAAATCGACAGCAGATGCGAGATCGAGAGAGAGAAAGAGAGAGAGAGAGGAACCTCGATTATAATACAGCTATACACAAGTCCCTATAAAACCTCCTTTGGAGCTTCATACGCACTCATACGTACGCACAGCTATAGGCCATTCAATTATCCTCTTTATTTCTCACTCTCTTTTATTCCTCGCTTTATATCATATATAGATATATTATATAAAGCATTGACAACTTACTCGGAACGCGCGCGCGCGCGACAGTCCGAAAATATACATCGACGTTTTCTCTCCCTCCTTTGTATTATTACCTTGAAAGTTTTCTTTTTTCTTTTCCTTTTGTAATAAAGATTTGCTTTCGCCTATCAGTGACGCATACAATATATATAGTCGCAACGGATCATTCGGGATTCGCGCGGGCGATCGACGCGTGCGTCGTCCGCGACTCCGGCGACGGCTACAATCGTGGCGTGAATTGGAATGTCGTGCTTTTAATATTATTGTTTTTCGAGACTCGCGTCTGGCTGCTGTTGCTGCTGGTGCTCGAACGAAGACGCGCCTCAACTGATAATGCGCTTCGATGCACCGCACGAATGCTTTATTTAAATGCGAGTATGCACGCAGGCTTATTTGGGAAAGGCTCCTCTGTCTGTTTCTCTCTCTCTCTCTCTCTCTCTCTCTCTGTCTCGTCTCGACTTGGCACGTCTTAATGATACGCGAGTAAAATATATCTTTATAGAACATCGAATTACACGTGCCGGTGAAAATGTGAAAGGAAGTAGTCGAGAAGCTCTTTATTATACTTGCTGCATTTTTATGCGTTTGCAAATATATATATTTTGAGGGTGTAGCGATGTTTGCAGTTGAAAATTATTGCCGATCATTGATCAATATCAGTTCTTATGCGCGACAGGCTCGAATTGAAATTTATTTATAGCGGCTGATACAAAATGACAGCTTTATCGCGGATATGCGTTCGATCGCGTACGGGCAAGATAAGTAAAAGTCGTTAATGTCTAATTGACGAGTTGCGCTGTTCGCGAAAATCAGTTCCAATTGGATATAGGTGTCAATAGCATCGAGTCAATTTGTTTCAATTACGCAATATAACACACATCAGGCGTGCTTGTGTGCATCGATCGTTCATTCTTACACGAGAAGTGCTCGCAGATGCTTGTGAAAATGAAAAAAGAAAGTTCTCCATTGGCTATATAGCGTGACTCGGCCCAATTTGTTTCAATTATTAGGATTGTCGTATACGAAGAAAAGAAATTCAATGTTTCCATAGAATGCGCAATCAATTAAAAGCGTATTTATTTTATGCCCAAACAAGTTTTTTTTTTCTTTTTTTTCAACTCCTTTTGCACGCTGCACCATATTATTTACAATATAGGCATTAAGCTTAACGTATATACTTCCCGAATTTCGTAGAAGCGATACATCATAAATTTTTCTAAGCCTAATTCCCGTGTAAACAATATATATCCGGGGTCGTAAAGCTTGCGCGCAAACGGAGAACCTCATAAAGAGATAAAAACCGCGCTGGATAAAAGCAAGCGGATATACGGATAAGAGATCGAAAGATAAACAAAAAGAAGCAGCTGCACTCACTCTTGCGATATCCAAGTGGCGTGGAGTCTCGCGGGACTCTCCTCTACGACGGTCGCCCGGTCCTCGTTCATGATCTCCTGGGCAGCGAAATCGCACAGGTTATCGGCCGGCTCGAAAGCTTCCCACAGCGCCAGGGCAGCATCGCTGGTATTGCCGCTGCAGCCTGAAAACAAATCGAGAAACGATAACAAAAAGAGGAACACGCATTAGCCTTGAGATATAGGGTCTCCGAGTCGCACGACGTGCGTTCTATACTTGTATAATGTGATGTGCGCGCTCGCTGCACGCTGGGAGAGAGTCAACTGTCCTGAACGCTAGCGGTATATATACCCTTCATCCTTTATCCGTTTTTCCACCTCTCTCTCTCTCTCTCGCCACGTGCGCAGGACTTTCTAGCTCGATAAAATATATATTATAAAGGACTGCATAATATCGGGAGGTGCGCGCGACGGGAGGCTTTGACCACCTTCTGCTGGCTGCTCTTGCACATATATATATATATATACTCACGCAGAGACAGAGGTACATGTAGGTTTGGAGGCTACGGGGAGGAGGAAGATGGATAGTGAGAAAAACAGAGGAGAAGAGAGAGAGATTTACATTTTGATTCGGACGATACATGCATAATTCGAGGCGCATATATATATATATATATATACTAATAATGCGGCCAACGTCCCTGACGAATGAAGGTATATCACCCACGGAGAAATCCCCGTTTTACATCATAGTTCTTCTTGCTGCGTGTGCGCGCGCACCTGACAAAGTACAAACGACTTATATATGCCGCATGTTAGACGTCAATTACTTTAATTGAGATTTAGTTCGCGACAAAGTTACGACGGCAGCGGCTCCGCGGGGGAAACAAACATATTGAATGTTTGGATTGGTGTGCCACGAAATTTACTTTGACACTTCGTTGTGCCATATAGCTTTTTAACGTGTTCGTGCGCATTTGGAGTGTCGACCGTTAAATCAAAGGGAGAAAAGAAGTGGGCTCGTGTGTGCATTTCCCATTTCACCCAAGTAACCAATTTGACTTGTACACACATATCCTCTGCCAACAGTCCGAAAGCACAACCTCGCCGTCGTAACTCGTAATACACGAGGCGTGTCACCGGAAAGCAAGCACGAGTTGACTGGACCACTGTTGGAGATGGAAGGTCGCCTCTCTCGGAGATGCACATAAATACAAGAACCCAAAGGACATCGCTGCGCGGTTAGGTAAAGATCCGGTGAGACGGGGTGCAGAGAGGCTGCAGTGGAGCTCGCGCGCGGTGCCAGGTAGGAATTTCCGAGACCGTGGACCACCCGCTGACACAAGTCTCCGGGTGATTTAGGGAACCTTGACAGATCCGTCGAGATAAATACTTTCCCTATATATTGGATTATCTCGCTCGCGCACGCCTCGTATATGCATACACGTAAACCCCTTGCGGCCTACCACCAAGCTATACCCGAAGGACGTCGCGCCGCTTCGTAGGGTGAAGAGCCTCCATTCGTATTTCTCGCTTCCTACTTTCTTGTTTTTTTTTTCTTGTCTGCTCTCTCCCTCTCTCTCTGTACTCTATAGTGGGCCACAGATTTTTCCGTGTCACTCGAGCGACATCGTCTCTTTTATGCAGTTTATATACCTGACTCGCTGTGTCGATCGGCTGTGTCTGCGCCACTTTGCGCCTCGAAGGGGATAATAAAGGGGATGCAGATTTTTCCAGAACTGGAGAAAGCTTCTTTTCACTGCTGCTGCGTGGATATTCTATAGCCGACGGACATTTCGTTGAGTATTGTACAAGAGGTGAGAGTTTTGTCGCGTTAGGTATAGAGAGAGTCCAAGGGGGGTGGGACACTCTTTTCATTGAGATGCTGCCAAGAGCTTGCTTATTCGCACCAGCGTGGATAAGCAATTTTCCCTCGTTTCAAGCGCACGCTTTGGAAAACAATTGAGCGTGAAGTCGGCTTCGTCTGTATAAACTAAACGAATTCTTCGACTTTTTCGTGGAAAGTTACATTTTCGTAGATGGTTAAAAACGAATTTGGTTGATGTTGATGGAAAATGGTTGTAAGTTTAACCCTTTTACGGTACTAATAAAAATACTATAGGATAATAGAAGTATAATGAAACGTAAAAATATCCCGCAAAAAGAGCTGAACATGAATGGTTTTTGTTCCCCCCGCGCTTTTTGCTTCCCGGAGCGATACTTTTCGCTCGGTGAATCATTGATCTTTTGAAATCAATTTCTTTTTAAATAGCTCTCGCTAGCGCATTGAATTAACGGATTGCGATTGAAGCGAAGCGAGAAAGAGATCGACATTGATCGAATGTTTTCTTTTTTTGTCTTTGTCCGACCGATATATATGGGGACTTTAATGCATTGACGAGAGGAACAAAGACCGGCATATACGGTGTTAGTGGGATTTGAGAAACAACCGCATTGTTTGAATAAAAAAAAACAGTCGGTCGAACAAGTTTTGCGGGTTCTCGGGAGAGAGAGATTTTCACCTAAGAAAATAGGGAATTTTTGTTAAGGTGTAATTGCGCGTTAGGTTACCATCAGGGCCGCACAAAAGAGGACCGCGCGTGTTTTGAAACGGCAGGCAAACGAAAACAATGAGTAGCTCGCTTCGAACTATTTACTTTGTAGTTTGGAAAAGATGTTATACGAAAAATGAAATACTAATTTATTCCACCTATTTGGTCATAATCGTAAGGATTGTACAACGCGAGCATTCCCTGCGTTATATATTATACCTATCAAAATATTTCCCAAGAGCTCCCCGAGAATTCGTTCGTATTTTTCTTCTCCGAATATCTCGATTTATTTGTGTTATCGAAGGAAACGAGTAGCTGGTTTTCTTAGTTATATAATTGCTACTGGATGCTCGACTAGCAATCTCTGTTTGAAGTAGAAGCGAAGAGAGTGGCTCTCCATAGGAGCTCCTGAACAATTAGAGAACTTTTCCAAGTAAGTTTCAAGCCCAGTTTCTTATCCAGATTTTCTTTTCCGCAGCTCAAAACGTATCTCTCTTCAATCCATTACAAATAAGTAACGATCGCTGTAACCACTTGCGAAGATCTGGGCCGATGATGCTGTATTGACCAAGGGACACGCATATACATATAAGCGATCTCTCTCGTTTAGTCGAAACTTAACGAGCCGCGCTATAGCGAGCAAAAAGCCGATCCTAAGCAAACTCGAGAGAGATAGAGAACGAAACGAGGGGGATTGTATAGCGCGTATAGTAGTAGGGCTTCCTCGGGTATGACAAAAAAAAAACGTCGAGCTCGAATGATTTGGCATCTTTGTGTAATATGCGCGTGCATATAAGGAGGTCTGCGAGAGCCGCATCGCCGCCATCCAACGTAAAGAGAGACTGCAGGCTCGGCGCGTCAAGAGATATTAAGCGTCTTTAAGGTTCTCTGGCTCTCGAGTGTCGCGAGAGAGCGTCGCGCGTTGTATACAGCGAACATGTGCCGATGCCGCTGCTCCTCGGGACCCATATGGTGTGTGCTGCTGCGGTTTCTATCCTCTCTCTCTCTCTCTTCTCTCCTTCGACGCGAGAGTTTTTCGGCGACGCGTATATGGAATGTCACCCGAAATGCCGAAAAAAACACTCGAGGCGGCGCCCGGTTGTGCAGGCCAAGATTTAACGGTGCAGAGCCTGTACAAGAGTGTCGCATGCCTCCTGCCTTTCTGGAATTACGCCCCGGGTATGTGCAGCGCGACGGGACACGGGGTGGGCGGGGGAGCCTATATAGACTAGTCAGAGAGAGAGAGAGAGTAGTCAGAGAGAGAGAGAGAGAAATCAGGACACTGACGAGGGGAGGCGAATTAGGAGCTGATGCTTGGGAAGGAAGTGTCACGCCGCGGAGCTGCTGCTGCTTTTTTTCTTACTTTTGGCTAATTTCCGAGAAAGGTTATCGCTGATGTATATATATGGGTGAGAGTTGGTCTCTCTCTATCTGCGTTTAAGGAGGATGCTGGCGAATCGCGCGCACTTTTTTGCTACGCTTGCCGCCTAGCGCTCGACTTGGTTTTTGACAAAAAATCTATTATCGGAGCTTAGTTTAAAAATAATGATTTGGGGAGAGGGGATACTTGAGTGCTATTTAAGAGACTGATTTATTGCTTTACGTTTGCCGGGAATGCTGAATTTGTATATATATATATATGTATACAGATGGTATGTAGCGAATGATGAAAGTTTTCGCAAAGTGATATTCTGTGGAGGCGCACAGCTATTTTATACAACGAATATAAATTTTTGAGCAAGTGGCGCGTATACAGAATTCGGCAATAAAAGAGGCTCGAGCGCGCGTCGTAAAGTATACGAAAAAATGACAAAGATCTCTTGGTGCTGCGGGCGACACGGTCACTCCTACGAAGATCCCGTCACGAATCCAATGGATTCATAGAAAAATCACCGGGACTCGGATCCACGTAAATCCGCGCGTAAATGCGGAATTAAAATTCAGTGCGGGCCAAGCGAGAGAGAGAGAGGGAGAGGGAGTCCCGCGTGCGCTCACAGCTGGGCCCACGAGTAGTTTCTCGCGAAGGAAAAAGAAAAGACCAAAGCCGCAGATCGACCTCGAGATTACGGGCCTGAATCCCGGAGACAAAAAGCGCATAAAATCGACGTTCGCGCGAGCTGTCTGTATGTATGTACCTTATGTATCTTATATATATATAAGAACCGAGCGATAATCCCTTAGCGCGGTATTCTACGGCTCGTCGCGCGCGAGAGAGACACTGATAACGGCTTGAGTTACGGGCTTGCGCGGCGCTCCTCTCGCGCTCGCCGACGAATTTCAAGAAGCTGGAGAGTAAAGGAGAACTCGTACGGAGGCGAGCGTTGTAAGGGAAAAGATCCTTGGAGGACGATATAAGGGGAAAAAACGGTATTCACTTCCCACGACTGCTTAATATTCAAATGCGAGCGCGCGCGCGTTTGCGTTTCCTCTCGCGCCTGATTTTCTTTTCTTTTCTACGCGCACCCTTACTGTATAGCTTCTGTTTCTATCTTTGCTCCCTCTATGTGCCTTTGGGAATGTTGACACAAGGCCCACTCTAGCGTTTCTACTTTAATACTTGGCAAAGATGTAATTATAGTTTCGCACACTTTTTGAATTCTTTGGATGCCGCCTCATTATAGGAATTTGATTTGGGTACTTTTGCGGGGAAGATGGGAAATTTCTTTTGGGCTAACGAATTCGGAATCGCAGCTCTTTTAATTTTAATGTAAATTCCATTTCCAATTTGAAAATCAATCGATTAAATTGGTATTTGGATTTTGCACCATGTCAAAATAGTGTGTAGTTAATCGATGAGTAAAGAAATTAATTGCATAAAAATGTAAATTTGAATATTAATCAACGTCTCGGAATACATCGAGTAAAGAAATGGAACATGAATCGAGCGAATTTAAAGGACTTATGAAACACATCAACGAAATCAAAGGTAACGGTACACACCGCTGTATCCCCGCTCCGATCTTCATCAAATCGTATCCTTGCAGCTATCCAATCTCCCGTGTACATCGCGTTACTTTACATTTCCCTCCTTCTCCAAAAATCGTATTCCTTTTATTTCTTTGCGAACCCATCTCGTGACTTTTCTCCCATTGTTATCTCCCGCGCATGCAACGGCAACAGCAGCAGCAACGCGTCGGTTTTATTGCTATACGGTTTCGATTAGTATTCAACGCCAAGTCGAGGAGCGCGAGAGGCCGGGGCGTTAAGGCGTTGCTGAAAGCGTGAAGTTATGCGCGATCGCGAGCGCATAAATATACACACACACACACGCACACACTCACAGAAAACGCCGATTTATACGGCTGCGCGCGCGAGAACCTCGCTCGACTCTCTGTGCCTTATCTGAATTTTGCGAAATCAATCGGCACGATCTTTTTCTCTCCCTCTCCCTCTATTCCTTATATACTTTTTTCACTTCTTCTTGGGCTCTACGCCTGCTGTGATTTAGGTCCTTCTCGTCTTCTATATATATATATATGTATATCATGCGAAACGTTTTGTGGATTTCGTAAAGCGCGTAAAGAGCTTCCCATTTCGGAATTTACTGCTTATGCTTTTCGGTTCCTTTTTTCTTTTTTTTTTCTTTTTTTTTTTTGATAAATTATGAAAGTGAGACTGTGTGGCGGAAGATTATTTGTTGACGATCAACGATTTGTAATGGGCAATTAAATCAATCGCTTTCAATGCACGTTTGGAATACGAAAGCTGTAAAAGTTAGCAGACTATAAAAATGCAAAGTAGCTCGAAGTCTTGTCGTATATTATGGTTTTTGTATATACGTATTTTGCATTGGATTAAACTTTTTTTCTTTTGCTTTTTTTTTAATATAATTATATTTTATAGAGTTTACTATATAGTAATTGTTTTATAATGTTCGTTTAAAATTAATTTTATTTACTAGTGACAAGATACTAACTCAATAATTTCACGAGTCCATCGTAAACTTTATAACGATAAGTATGTAAAATATTACACATTAAAGGTTTTTTAGTAACAAACAATATAAAAGCTATTCAACTATGGAGCTTCCTTAAACATATATTAAAAAAGTAGAATGTCTGGTGTATATATTTATATTACAATGGAGCACGTGAAAATAGAATTTCTATTTACAGCTGGTGAGTATAACTTAGCGCTGAAAATTGTAGCGAAACACGTATCAAAATAAACAAAACAATAATCACAAAGAAACGTCAAATACAAGAGCGTCCACTGTTCATGACGACCCACCATTCGAAATCGGCACGCAAACAAACAGCATTCAAATCCATATATAATACATATTGATAGATAATGTTGATCAACGGAAACTCACCACTTGCAAGGATGCACAACAGGACGACGAGGAGGGTAACAACAAATCCGCTGCACTGGGTAAGCATCTCGAGGCTGGGAACGATGCAACTCGAGAATAAGCAAGATAAACCGCGGTAAATAATAAACAGCAACAATATCTGGCACACAGACTCAAATGGTCGTAGGATAAACTTTGGCGGCACCAGTCATCTTCTCTCTACTCTCGTGATGCGTGCGCGTCGCTTTCCCCGTTACGAGCTGTACTAAAAACAGTCCGAGTCCGGACGGCGCGGCTAAGTCAAAAGAGCGCGCCTCTCTCGCTCGCTCTCTGTCTCTCTTCTTTCTCTCTTTCCACCACTACGATCACCATACAACTCGTCCCTCAGGCGACCTACCCTAAGGCTTTTATAGCCGTATCCCCACTCTTGCTCGTGATGTTTTTCCGTCTCTCTCGCTCTCTTCCTCTTCCCATCAGCATCTATCGCTCTCTCGCTCTGTCTTTTGGTCGAGCGCCAACGGACCCCGAAAACCGAAAGTTCTTCTGGCCTATGAAACGCTCTCTCTCTCTCTCTCTCTCTCTCTCTTTCTCTTGTGTGGAGTGTACGAAAGAGAGAATGAGAGAGAGAGAGAGAGAGCGAGCGAGAGATGGATCGTGCGCGCGGAGTCTGCAGTGTCTCTTCTCTCTTGCTTTTTGGGTCCCGCTGTGAGGGTTTCTTTACCGCGTGTGTTGTAGCTGCTGTAGATTCGACTCTCGATGGCTCTGCGGTGTACTGGTTCTGGTGCTCCTCTCTCGCTCTCTCTCTCTCTCTCGTGTAGATTTATGTAATAACCCTCCCCCCGCCCCCGCCCCTCCTGCTCTATCTTTCGTGAATTTTGAATTTTCACATTACGAATGCGCGCGCGCTATAAACTGCTCTGTCTTGTAAAAGGCTAGCTTTCGGGATATGATATCGCTTTTTGTTTACTTTAGCCAGTTAGGCCTCACAAAGCATTTTGAATTTATTAGATGCGCCCAGGACATAGGTATACATGTATCAATTTATCTGTTGCTGTGCTACGGGGACGTGGTGCGACTGCAAAGGAGACAAAAACAAATACCGCCTGATGTACGATGGAACATTAGATGTTTATGGCTCTTATAGCGTTTTTAATTGTCGACGTAAAAAGCAAAAATTGTATATAAATTTATTATCCAAGTTACATATTATTTATTTTAGTTTCTATTTATGTTTAGAATGAACTGGTCCCCCGAAACTTCCTGTTTACAGCATCGCATTACAAAAATATTGTTTCCTTTTTATTTCAGAACACATCGTAAATCCTGCAAACGTAAATTTGTGACTCTTCGCATCTGTTGCAGATAGCTTGAGCGCTTGAAACTGAAAAATATTATAAAGTTTTTACATTAGCTTGGAATTTACGAAATCGGTCGAGAGAACTCAAGCCGATTTATAGTTTTTTTTTCTCTGGTACTTTTCAAAATAAGCTAAGTTGAGAAAAGTTATGGGCCTGCTAAAGTTCCTTTGTGACGTCATTTCGATACCGCACTTCAAAGGATGCCGCCGCGTGGAGTGGATGATGGCAGTGGAGTAAGGTCACAAAAGTTTTAGTGCGCGTATCCTCTTTAGTTTTGAAGAATATCACTAAAATTTTTTTTAATTTATAAAGAAAAATGTGTACCGTGATCTGTTGAAATATAACGATAAAAAAATGTTACTTCTCGAATGTACGGCAATAATAAATTTAATCCAAAAATTGCAGAAAACGCAGCTAGATTTCAATATTAATAAGTATGATTCAAATTATATTAGTTAGTACATATTGTTTTTTTAATATTAGTCTTAAGTGTTAAATTCATTTTATTTAATAAGAATATTAAATTTTAAGTGTTACATCTATATATTGAATAACATATATATAGGTCTTTAAGTACAGTTACCTAAGTATAATTAACATTTCTATAAATTAAAAATAGTAGACTGTTTTCCAAACAAGTACTGTTATTATTTTGTCATTTTTAATAATAAAGATTAATAAATAATTATATTTTCTGTTGAATTATTAATTTTATTAGTTTATTTGCTTTATCTTTTAAAAAAATATTTTTATGAAAAAATTGGCTTGAATAAAGATTGACGAATTATTTTCGATCATTTTTCTTTTTTTCATATATCAATCATTGGTGCATTAAGCCCTAATGCGTATATTTATTTGTAATTAATTATATTAATCTTTGGAATATAAAAATTCTTGCCATGTCGACAGTTATTATTCATTGAAAATTGCTTAGTTGTTCATTTTTTTACATACACAAATTATTGAATGCAACAATTTTTTCAATTGTTTAAATAAACAGATTAATGGTTAATTTACATGTAAAGTTAGTTTTTTTCTAAATATTAGATCCGAGTTTTTATTTTTTTTTTAGTGTCGGATAAATGAAATATTTTTTTTAATTTATACTAAAACTGAAGAATCGTAGATAAAACAGTCAACATTGAGATTATCGGGCGAGGCAGTATCGCTATATCAGTTCCCTGAAGATATTTTAGAAATATATACATACTCCTACAAAGAAAAATTCTAGACAGATAAAACTGTAGCTTTTACGGATTACCTCTTCAGGTTTACTGCATTGTTAATACTCTTTGCAAAAAAAATAATCACTATCATTGAAAAGTATCATAAGCATTTAATTCAAACTATAGTGGCACAATTGCTTTTCTTTTTTATTTTAAATATTATTATGTTTTAATGAAAGTAAAATCGAAAGCTTTTAAATGACCGGAATAAAATTCTATACGTCTTTATTCATTGGTTTTATTTCAAGTCAATTTCCAAAATTGAATAGTTTGTATCGCAATTTTCAAAATTTTAAATGAAGTTAATGATAAGCTGCAATACAGGAGTTAGAAATTATTGCATGGTAAAAACTGTTAATATTATTACGGTATCAATTTCTAGCTGGTATTAATTTGCACCGATGTGGTTTCTACCTGCAGATTAAATACTTTAATTTTGTATAAGATTTATCATCAGTTTAAATAAATCTCATTCGCACCTGCTTAGAAATTTATTTCCCCGGGATTTGAGTTATGATCGAGGCGAGAATAGCGTAAACAAACAACCCATGCGTATCTGTGGCTGTGGGAAAAAAACGGGTTTGAAAAAATGAGCAAAAGAAAAGTATAGGAGCAGCAGCAGTCACGCCGGGAGCAGACTTCAATCCATTGAGCTTGCAATGAGAGCAAGTTAGCCGCACATGGCCGTTTATACACGAGACGCTCGTGCGATCTCTCCGTATTCTCCGTATAGTCTCCGGCCTGCATGCAATCTCCTCTTTCTCCTAACTTTAGGTCCCCGCTGCGAGGGTCTCCGGAGCACATCCGCGCGTTCGCATAGATTTATACAACCCCCGACGAGACTCTCTCTCTCTCTCTCTCTCTCTCTCTCTCTCTCTCTCGTTGAACGAAAACCAGTCAGCTCAGAGAGGAAAGGATCCATTTTTCTCTTTCTGTGTGTCTTTTTCTCCCTCTGTCCCGCAAAGATGCCTCGACCTCGACCTGCGGTTCTGAGGGAAGAAGAAAAGTCTCTCGGGGTAAAGTCCGAATGTAGGCTTCCGCCACGAAAGTGTCCACGACGTCGGCGGTCTCTACTCTCCATAGCGATTTCTCTCTCTCTCCCTCTTGCATTCTCTATACGCTTTACCTGGGCGACGTCGAATATTTCGCGATGACGAGATGAGATAGGTACACCCCTGGTGCGCGCCGTATACTTTTCCCTCTGGCAGGCCCCATTGTTTTTGTGTGCGCCCATTCGATCGTAGGCAACGATTGCGCTGCATATATATATAGTGGGGATGAAGAGTTCGGACTCGATGGATGCTATGTAGAATTGTCTTATCTGTGATTTTTAAGAGGCACGTCGCATTCCGCTATGGGTATTTTTCAAAATGTTTATGCTATACGCTTGCAGGCCTTATCTCTCTTGGAATTTCGATGGATGTTTCTCCTTTTTGTGTGCACACGCTGATGCACCAAAATAGGAGAGTCTGTCTATCCTTCGTTTAGCTTTTCCACACAGGGAAGTGTTTACCGAGTGCTACATCAGTGTTCAATTTGTAAAGTGGAGTTCGATGCGACTGGTCAGCGTTTAAACGATTATCACCGGACGAAATGGGATTTTGATATTTTCTTTTCTAGCCGAAAAACACGGATTTTAAATGCCAAATATGAAAGATATTTTGTATTTGTATTGGTAAAGTTTTACTGATATCGCAAAGAACATAACAAACTATTCCTGCTGAACTAATTATAAACAAGTCAATTTTCCGGGAAACGAAATTATTTTCCTAAATGAAAAGTTGTCATAAATAATAAAATATAGCTTTGTATACTAATTCTTTATATATATATACATTAGGATGTCCTTATTTTCCAAAGATCTATAGGTGTCTATAGGCACGGGTTAAACTTTGAATTTGGGGTCATTCGACATTTCAAACATGTTTTTTCGTCAAAAGAAATCGATCTAGGGGGCGGCATGATCGATTTCTGGAATTTGGGAAATAAGTATAATCCTAATATACATGTATACAATTTTGTCTAATTGACAATTTCTTTTATCCAAACAAAAATGTAGGAACCAAGCACCATTGAAAATTTTCGACGCTAAAAAAAAGAAGGAAAAATGTTGAGTAATATAACAATTTTACTGCTGAGATATACACCTCAAATACTCATTTGTAAAGCTTCTAAACTTTTTCTTTTCGAAATCCAACGCAGTGTTTCAACTCAAAATGCGACTACGCTCTATAGTGACGTCATGAACATTAAATTTACAATTTTCTCATCATAATATCCTACAATAGTATGCATGAAACTTTTAAATTGCTGCAACTTTGTGAATTGTAAAGTTATTTGAAAATTTCAAATCACTTTACTATGAAAGGTATTACATGCTAGCAGGATATGTAAAGCAAATTGCTTGGCTATATTTTCTTAAAAGGCTGAGTTGTGTTAAAGCTCGATTGTTAGAAATTTTTTCGTATTTTGTACCTATATCTATACTTTTTTTTGTACTGTTATCAGTTGGATCACTAAAAATATCAGTATTGCCACTGCTGCATGTATTAAATAATATTTAAACTTAAAGCTTTTTTTAGGTTGTCGTTATTGTATAACAAAAAGAAGCTTCGATTAAAAAATAAATATCTTCATACTGTTTTCTCTTAAAACATTGTAAATGTATCGAGTCTGTATTAGCACGTTTTCATCTTGCAAATAAATTGAAAAAAAAATAACATCAAAATCTATAAATCTATCGAGAGACTATAATTTAGAACTCATTATGTCATCAGAAAAATATCAAACGGTAGCGATGTTAAAAAATTCGTCCAAGAATCAATATTTGGTAACGGAAGATCTTTTCGAGCATCGTGTCGAAGCAGTGAAAATCGATTATTCTCTTCGAGTCACGAAAAAGGAGCGTAGGGGGACCTCGTAAAGCCCAGCGAGAAAAGTCATTAATTCCAAAACACGTTCCTGGTTTTGCCGTACGGAGTGTGAAAAAACACCACGGGCAACCGAACGCCTTCTTCATTCAATGGCTCGATTAAACGCGCAGGCGATCTGCGCATATATATAAATTGTTTGCCCCAACAATGGCCGATTCACCGGGCACAGTTTTTGAGAAAGAAGAAAGGTTTCGTCCTTTCTCTGTTTTACTTTCCTTTTTCTGCCCGCAAAAGCCACGTCCTGGTCAACTGTTAGCGGAAGGCCATTTGCCACGTACCATAAATGTCTGTGGCTTTTCTCGAGATTTTGAAGGTTCGCTCTCTGCGGGAAAGCTGACTGATGCAGACGTCTCTATAAGCGAGGAAAAGTGGATGCGGGAGAACCGAAGCTTTTATTTTCTGGTCGTCCTTCTTTTTTACTTTTTCTTTTGAAATTCGTCTAATTTTTTAATACAGCCTAATTAAATGTGTTATTTTATAATCAGTGTATGGACAACCATTTATTAAACCAACTATATATAAACAACATGCATTTTAATTGAATTGCAATATATTTAAATTTGAGGAAACTACGTGCCAATTAATTGACAAAGATTGTTCTTTCTTAATATTCAATAATATTCAAGTACTTGTTGGAATTTGATTAACGGGCCGCATGCAAATATTAAGGATTATATATTATAATTTTTATAATTAAATATTATATATACCTTATATTGTGAATTATTGTAAACCATATAATTATGAAATGGAAAATTACATATGATAATTTAATTTATATTTGGAACGTTCAGAATTTACATAACAATTTACATAACAATTTATATTCGACTTAGATAATTAGCAAAATTAATTTTTGCATGCGGGCCACTAATCAACTTCCAACATTACTTGAATATTCAGAAAGAAAAGTTTCTGCCAATTGGCACATAGCTTCCTCAAATTTAAATGATTTGTTCCAGTATAAGTAATGTATAATTCATAAATAAATTAAGTCATAATCTCTTATCCTTTAAAATTTGTATATTTAAAAATAACACAAGAACTATTGAATAATAATGCATTTTAATGAATACCATTGCAAATTACAGATAATTAAAATCACTTTTATAAGCAATGTATATATTGTAATTTTTTTTACAAATCTCATATAAATTTCATAAGAAAGAAGAACGAAATTTTAAAATATCATAGTCCTGGCGCCACAGGAATTCCTGTGGCCGATTGAGGTCCACTCTTCTACCAAGGTTTTTTGTATGTATTTTTTCCTCCTGAATCCGAATTTCGAGGGTAGAAGGTTGTAAAAATGGCCATTAAATTGTTATTAACAATTTAATTGTTTAAATCGCTATATCTTTTGTTGTTTAATAGCTACCAGGGCCTAGTAGCATAGTAGAATACGAGATATAAGTGCGGAAAATAGTAAACGCGTCAACAGCAACGTAAACGGCGATTATCTCAACGCTTACAGGTTCAAATTCAATGATCGCGTAACTTGCAATAACTTTTGTTCCAACTAATATATTTGAACAAATCCAAATCGAGCGCATTCTTGATGAAAATACCAACAATTTGATCTATTTAAAATATCGCTATTGTTGTTAACATAGTTTCTATAGCGTTATAAACAAATTAATTTGGTATTTTTTTACATAATTTATAGCTTTAGGTGACATAAATTATTATTTAACATTAAATTTAGATAATTATAATTCCTTTACTTGATAGACAAAATATTAACCTTTAAAATAAAAGCTTAGAAGAACCGACGATACAAGCAAAAGAGTGAGCGCGATGACTAAAAACGGGACCTATTTGCACTAAATTTGCAATAACTTGTATATAACCTTTTTGAAAAAAAACTAAATTCAACAGATTCGTTATTTAAAAATGAACAAATTGACGTAAACTAGGCCCTGGTAGCTATTAAACAACAAAAGATATAGCGATTTAAACAATTGTTAATAACAAGCGAGTTAATAACAATTTAATGGCCACTTTTACAACCTTCTGCCCTCAAATTTCGGATTCAGGAGGAAAAAATACATAAAAAAAATCTTGGTAGCAGAGGTGACCTCAATCGGCCACGGAACCCCCGTGGCGCCAGGACTAATCATGCTGACATAGCAAAACAGCAAAAATAGTGTACATAATTCATTTGACCAATCGCATTGTAGAGGACTTCATTAAATTATTGATTTTAGGACATAAAATAGATTCTGCTTTTTTCAACTGTGTAAAAACATTTTAAAAAATAACTGTCTTGGCAAAATAGACAGCTAATACTCTTTAAAAGTAAAAAGAATCGATATCTATTAACTTCTAAATTCGATTTGACATTGTCATAGTTAACAGAAAGGGGCCCTAGTTCGTCAATGTAAGAATTTTACTTTACGCACTCGTGAAAAAACAAATTGGTTGCTCAACCCACACTAAAAAGCCATCTTGGGTCGAGTTTCACGGACTCGCTTATAAAAAATATGTTTCGACAAATGTGCGCGAAGCAGGTGAATGTCGCACGGATGTATTGTCACCCTCGCTTTGCACGGGCGACAAATTAAACCCGTGTCAGAATCGCCTGCTTTACGCACTAGTCTTGAAATATATTATTTCCACACTCCGTGCGCAAAGTTCGATTTTAGGCACGCATACGCGTGCATATCAGCCTTTGCGCAAGTTGTGCGGCAAATATTTTACACAACACGTGCGTTCAGGTTATCTCAACTCATGTGATTGTCACCCTCGTTGAAATAATGTCCTTCGCCCACTAGTTGCGTATTGTACTATTTCGACACGGGTAGGAAAGTTGTTGTTTTAGCGCACGCTTTTCGCCCGAGCGAAGCAAGCTGCGATTTTTAAGTTAGAATGGTATATAGGGGTTTTCGATACAAGTGAGCAAAGCACGGGTTTCTGGCACCGTGTTAGGTTCACCTGCTTTGCGCACACATATCGCATCCTATTTTTTTTAACTGAGTGAGCAAAGCTCGTTTTTTTGTTTTAGTTTTTTTTCTTGTCAACCATAGACCTCGGGAATAGGCTTTGTGCACTCTGCTTTGCACACTCTTACTAAAAACGTCCGAGGTCTATGGTTTACAAGGAGAAAACTAACACAAAAAATCGAGCTTTGCTCGCTCAGTTAAAAAAAAACACGGATGACAGTTGTCACTCTCACTTTGCTCGGGCTTTAAAATAAATAAATTATACCCGTGCCAGAAACCCCTGCTTGGGGAACTTTTATTGAAAATATCTATTTGCACCATACGCGCGCTTAATTGTGTGCGTAATAGTACACTAAGGCACGTTGTTATGGGCAACGTGTAAAATTTTTTCATTTCACACGTTTGCATATGCGCATTATCCCTTACACTTATGATGAAATATAGTGTATACATTGTACAACAAGTGCAGAATGTTTCCTAATAATTGTGCCACTCATGTAACAAGAATGCAAATGCGCAATTCGAAACTATTCTCCACTCGTTGCACAATATACTATTTAATATTCATCGATTTTCTTTTGTTTGTTTCTAAAAATAATTTTATCGCATTCTAAGCTAAAAATCGCACCTTCGCTGCTTTTTTTCTGGTCTCGTGCGATAAAATACTGTACGGTAAATAATCACCTTCCACACCCGTGTCATAATGTACTATTATGATTTTTAATTTTTTTAGTTTTCTTGTATTGCAAATTTCATATTAACAAACTTACATATGCGCTTGAAAGAGCTTTCAACTACCTACAATCTGAGACCTTATTTTTTAAAATAGCTTACATTTAACTTTAAAGAGTGGATTGCACTTGTGGGATTTTATGGCAATTATATCTCAACCAAATATTGATTGAATCTTAATATTTGTACACAAATTCATGATTATAATTTGAATTTGATATATCTGTAGTAAAATACTACAATTTAGAAAGTGCAGTATATTTCACCCTACTAAAAGCAAATAGCCGCAATAAATATAAAAATTGTGATTCCTGCCCATTCCGTTTGCAAGCGTCACCGATTTACCAGAAAACCAAAATTCGCTTCCAGTTTTTTTACGACAGCCTCGCTCGCTCTTCCTTAAAACTCACTCCAGGTCATTTCCCATTGTGCGCCCGAGACATTGTCGGTGGATTTTCCGAGGTTTGACTCTGCGGCCACACGGCCCCAGTAGCCCCCGGCTCGGGTCGACGCGCGTAAGATTTGTGACGCGTGGCTGTACGCCTCCTTCTCCGAGGATTGAGAAGTCTGCCTCGGCGTGTGTATTGGTGCACGGGACAGCCCAGCTTGTATATATAAGCGAGAGAAAGGAAGGGAGAGGATCCGAGAACTGCGACGGCTCGCTGCAGAGAGCAAAAGAGAAAGAGAGGATTTAAAAAAGAAAGAGAAAAAAACAGCTGCGCTCCCCGCAGAATTTAACGGTCTCTTAAAAGAAAATTGATTTCGCCCCCGGGGTACGCCCCTGTCCAGCAGCTCCGACCGAGCCGCTGCTCTCACTAATGGGATATCGTTTACCCCCGCGAGCGTGTGGGAGAATTGTGCATATTCATCTCTTTGACACCGGTTGCGTCTTATTCACGCGCGAGATCTGTCCCCGTGCTCCCCATGCTCCCTCGAATTTATTATTCTGTGTGGCATTATATAGGCGCGCGAGAGCGTATATAAACTTGAGTGCGCAAAGTGCTTGGGAGACTCCATCCCTCAATGCGGTTTTCGGAAAAAAACGTTTTGAAATCTCTATTTTGTGTGACTGCAGTGTGCGTACGTAGGAAATCGGAGGAAAGCTATGGATTTTATGAATCTTATTTGGACGGCTTGTTGTGCGTGGCGAAAATCGTGAGTAAGATGTGTTTTGAGGAAGTCGTTACTCACTCGCATACCGAGACCCGACGTTTTTCAATGCGTCTCTGTTTGTGTTTTTCTGGCATGGTGCAGCAAAACATTTGATGCCTTACTTGCAGTTCTTTGGAGATTTCCTCGAAGAATGAATTGCGTATCTTGCATTCGTTCAATTCAATATTTATTCGATTTTAAAATCCTTATGGAAATTAATATAGTGGAGAAATTCGTGCCAATTGACCGACCCGACCCAGACAAGTCCATTTTCATCAATGCTTATTAACCTATTAACGACCAAGACCCCAAACTTTCAACATCTTTTTCAAGGCTTTATTTCAACTAAAAAAAGGTTTAATACTCCATGAGTATAAAAAACTATTTAAGTAAAATAAGTCTAATTTTTTAATTTCAAATATTATATAATAGATTTAAAGTCGAAGAACACGTATTGAATTTTTTGTAACCTGTATAGGAGTTTTAGACGTCTATCATTTGCAAAAACGTTCTCAACTCGAATTTGCTGATCATAAGCATGTTTTATTCGCAAATAACGGGTAAAATGTGATTTCAGATAAAATCAAATATTATCAACGGATAAAACTAAATCATGTAAAGATGTGCTTGCAACTAAGTTAAAAATATTTATTAAGATTTATATTTTTCATCAAAGATGTCTAATTTTAAAATAAAAGTTTTCTTAACTTCATACACATTCCGTATATTTATATCTAAATATAAAGTATTAAGTATATATATATATATATATATATGATTATCATATGGTTTGAGCGTTATAAAAAAAAATTGAACTTGATATTTAGAGCGCTGAAATGTAAAATATTTTAAATACATTATTGTTGCAAGGTTATTGTGAAAACTTGAAAAGAACGATACAGCAATTGAATTTATTTCCCTGTAAAGCATAATCTAAAAGTTTTCAGATCAATAGTTTTTTCCCATACATTCCTTACTGTGCAGATGATTGAGAGAAAGTTCTTTCAAACTATGTTATCGTAGTACCATATATTTGTCAATATAAAAACCTAATTTCCTGCAGCTGCTCGCACAGTTGGTGTTCTCCATCATTTTCACTGCTCAAAATGTCTTAATATTGAGAAAAAGCGTATCGACTGCATCACTTCAAAATAATTTATCTTTATATTTCAACACAAAACGTTTTCTGTGAAAATGGTTATTACAATTATTACGTATAAAAATGGTATTATTGCGCCGTTCTCAGAACTATAAGTTTGTACATTTTTCTTCATTTTCTGACAAATTATGCATGATTTAGTATTTATAAGTTCATTCATAACTTTACAACTAATTTTAGACAATAAAGTTACGGGAGCGCGATATCGACGAGAATCAAAGCGCTGCGTGCATAAGCTGTACGGCTTGATTTGTTACAAACAAGTAGTAGCACTTGCGCGCGAAATACGAAATTAATGATTTAAATTAGTGATAATAACAATAGTACCTTATATTCATATTTTTCTATTATTATTAAATAACAATAATAACTTATACACATAACCTTTTGCATGTCTCAGCGTTTACCGCTTAAAAATCAATAATTGGAAAAATCAAAGAGTAGAAATATTAATACCACTAACAAATGAGCTTGTTCCTAATTGTACGTGCAAGGTTTGCAGTAGCAATACGTGTGCTTGTGTAGCGGAAGAAATTCCTGTTGCTTATTTTGTTTTTGTCAACGTAATAACAATAATACGTGCAAAAATATATTTAACATTATAAATAATGTACATGAAAGTGATTAAAGTTTTATATTTATTAAATTAATAAAGTTCTTGTATGTCATTTTTTAATCAAAATTCGTGTTCATGCAGCGGCTCAAAATACGTAAAAAAACCTTGGTTGGCCAATTTGTATGGCTTCATATGTCAGTATAGAGCTTTTACATCAAATTAACTTTTATTCGTCGCAATATATCAAATAGAATACGAGATATATGGAAAATAGTAAAGAGCGCTTACCTCTGCACTTACCGCTTAAAAATCAATGATTATGAAATTTGCTATAACTTTTGTTCGAATGAAGATATTTGCAAAAAACAAAAACGAGCATATTTTTAATGAAAAAATCAACAATATGGTGCATTTAAAATGTCGCTATTGCCATTCAAACAGTTTTTGTAGCGTTATAAACAAATTAATTTGATAATTTTTTATATAATTTATAGCTTTTGGAAAAGCAAAATATTGTTTAACATTAAAATTTGTTATTTATTATTATTTTTTCTGATAGAAAAAACATTTATCTTTAAAATGAAAGCTTATAAGCTTAAAAATTTTAATTAGAACCGAAGATACAAGCAAAAAAGTGAAAGCGCAGATTGAAAACGGGACCTTCTTGCACTAAATTGACAATAACTTTTGATCTATTTAACATTTAAAAAAAAATCGAGCAGATTTGTGATTAAAAAATGAACAAACTGGTGTGAATTAGACTCTGATAGCTGTTAAACAACAAAAGATATAGCGTTTTAAACAATTAAATTGCTAATAACAATTAAAGGCGCCATTTTACAACAAAGCACCATCAAAATTCGTTTTCAGCTGCTCAAAATACGTTGGAAAAACCTTGATGCGAGCTGAGACATAGAAAAGGCCACGGAAACCCACCTGGCACCTAGACTAAATTGCAAAAATTCAAAGTGACAGGCATTTCACGTATTTGACACTATTTACAGTGAAATATCTCGGATTCGAATGAACGAAATTGAAAAATTCAAACGACGTTTTTAAAGGTAGATGCCATGTTCTGCTAGTATTGCAACCATCTGGCAAAACTTTGCATCGACTTCTAGACCAATTCTGCAAAATGAAACTTTTAGGCTATCGAAAACACTATGTACAGAATTTTTTCTAGGATGTTTACATCAAAAGTTGTAGTGTCGGAAGTTGAAAGGAAAAATTAACATTTAATTTTTTTGCCTTTAATGGGTTAAGGTGTCTGACACTAGCATCAAAATATTGAAATATTAAGAACTAAAGGTAGAAGATCGTCAAATAATAGACGGTAAAATAGGCCAAGTAAAAAGCGCTACCAATATTATATTAGTGCGTTCTTTTTCACGCTTATAAGTTTCTTCAGCTAAGTGCTACCTATTTAAAAAAAATTACAGTTATATCTTATGGTTAAACAAATCTTTATAATTACATTATTTTTCGAATAAAAAATAACGTGTAAGCTATTAAAAATGTTTGTATATTTGTATGTATATAGTTAACTATTTATGAGATGTATACATCAAGCTAAATAAAATTCATGATATTATGTACCTATCGATGATCCGATACTTTAGTATTAACGCTAGGTAAAGTAGTATTGACAGTAGAGTATTCCGTACGTGGGTGTCATAACTGGCCTTCAGAGTTCGGACAGACCCCTCGCTTTCCCACGGATGCCTGCGTACGTAGAGTAGAAATCTGTAATATTTTTATTCACAGTCGGTAAGCGCAGTTTCTGTTCATTCGGTAGCTGATGATCATACTCAATGTCGATGCTTAAAATAAAGTGTATATATACACACCCATATGTTACATATTTATATATTTCAAATAAAATAGTATATTTAGCGACAAGGGCAGAAAATAGAAGTTTTATCGGCTGCGCCTCGGGCTCATATACACGCAGTGCAGTGACTTGTATTTTCTGCCCGTGCCGCGTATACTTTTTTTCTTTATCTGGCCTGGAATCAATAAAAATCAATAAAAATGATTACTGTGGACATGAGTTTCGGAATAACAATAATGCGTCATTTATTTATTTACGTAAAAGATTATTCATAAGTAAATGCATAATATTTGTTAATTATTATCAATAGAATTTGTCGTATCGCTGTTAGCTATACGTTTTTCAAGTCATATATAGGTTTCTGTTAAATTTTACGTTACAATTTTTTACAAGATTCAAATACTATTTTCACTAAGCTACATTATAAAACAACTGTAACAGGTAGGATTAAGGTAAAATTCCAGTGGCTTGATAGGTTGGTGCTAGTAATTGACTCGTACTATATATAATGCTGGATGCATTTAACCAATCATAACCTAGGAAAATGTTTATATACTGGCATGTCCAAAAATTAGTACGTCCTCTTACGTGCTCAGTCACTGGGTCTTTTATCTTAAGGGGATGCCGGAGTCGCCTGTTTTACCGACATTAGGTTTTTCAAACTTTTCTCTTTAACAAATTAACCAATTCACTTGAAACTTTTAGAGATGATAGAATGATCATAAATAGAACGCGGTCAGCTCAGAAATTTCTGAAAACTAAAATAATGTAGAAGCTAGAGAAGAAAATACCAAATTTTTACTGATTTCAATTCAATCCAAGAGATGGCATGATTCTGACTTTGCAATTATATTTCAAATTAAAAATATTATATTTACGCAATTTATTGGTAATTTCAGGGCTGATCGCGCTTCAATTATGATCATTCTATCATCTCCTAAAATTTCAAGTCAATAAGTTAATTTGTTAAAGAGAAAAGTTTGAAAAACCTTGTGGGTATTTCGATGTAGTAAGGGCGGGAAATTTAAATTTTTAGTGACTCCGACGTCCCCTTAATATGACTTATTTCAAAGTATTAACTTTTTCCCCTAGATCAGTTATTATGAAAGCCGTATTTACCCAGTAGGTAATCACTCATTATTTGATGAATTTGAGTTATAGGCCGGTCCATGTTCATATGCAGCATCCAGATAAGTTATCCGTATTTAACACAGTTTGAGATAAGAAAATTAAGTAGTGCATCATTTAACAAATGCCATAACAATGCAGAAGAAGCACACGATGTTACATTTTTTTACGTTTTTCCAATGAAATATTGACTAGAGTTCGTAAAAATGTTGGTAAAAATGTAAAGCAGTTATTTCCGAGAGTTTAAAGAACACGCAAAAAATTAACATTACCAATTTAAATCGGATTTTTGTACACTACTTAGTGTGCATCATCAGCACTTTGTATTCTTTGTGAACCAAAAGCGTAATTAATTATAATAATTTGTCGAAGAAAATAAAGTACTTTTTTCTATAAGATATTGTAACTGTAATGCTCGTGGATATTTATAGCTATAAAATATGTTTACAAACAGTGTAATGCACAATTAAACCGCAATTCTAATTAGACAAAAATTTATTGTTTAAAAAGTACCTTTTTTACTGTTTTTATATCATTAGATATAATCTTCAAAAAACTATGTCTATGCATTGAAGTACCTTATCATCACTTTTCATTGCAATATAGATGTTTAGTTTTTTTCAAGCTGAATTAAATATACTTTTTGATGGAAATTACCACCTTCCAATATTAAAATATTCAGTTATTGTATTGTTAATTCTTAATTTATAATTTTTTTTGTATCATGAATTTATTTTAGTAAGCATCAATGAGCCATTTCTTTAATAATAATTTTTTCCTAATAAGTTTGATATTGCCAAGTATATTTAAGAGATTGAGACTTGCCTATATTCAAAGGATTCCGTTAGCAACATTTAATTCCTGCCTCACTGGAAATAATTTATTTGCCTAATTTTGCTAAACTTATATAAAGGTTCACTAATTTCACTAAAATTTGCCGAATGCTGCTATTGTGAAAAGAGGAACATTTTAAAAAAGTAGGCAAAATAGTTATATTAGGCAAATTAGACAAGGCGAATTTCGTAAAAATTAAAAATGATTAGATACAATTTGACAAAGTTTGTCAAAGTTTAGCAAAATATTCTATACAGAAAAAAAATTTGACGCTGTTTTGAATCCAGATTTTGCTAAAGTTTTGTTGAATAGGCAAAATTAGGCAGAGCTTAGCAAAGTCAAGTAAAGTTAATCAAAGATGATGAGCAATAAGCTTAGTAAAATTCCGTAAGGATTGGCGAAAATTAACAAAAATTTTCTTAGTATTATAATTGTGAATTATGTTTTAACAAAAGTGCACAATTATGAATTATGAATTAACAAAAGTGCACAAGATGTTTTTTAAAAATTGATATAATAGCAAAATATTCGCTTAAACAAGCTTTTTTATTTTTGCCAAATTTTACCAAACTTTACCAAACTTTGTCAAACTTTGTCAAACATTGCTATACTTTGTCTTACCTTGTCTAAATATGCCCTGTGTTCAAAATCTCCTTCCTCGTACAATGTTTATCTAAGTTCGAATAAGATAAGGAAAATTTAGTAATCTTTTGCAATTAAATTATTTCCGCTATGGTGAATATGATATAAAAATATGTTTTTTTTTTAGAAAAGTTTATATTAAAAAAAAAAAAAAAAAAACAACAACACTTATTAATTCACATATTTATTAAATTGCAAAACCATTAGATGTTGCAGGGTAAAATAAAATGAAAACACATTAAACTTTATTTCTTTTTCGTATAAAATCCATGTATTGTGTCAATTTTCATGCGTTACAAAAGAAAACAAATGACAGGCTGCGTCCCGGAGAGAAATAGAGAGATTAAGTATAGTCACCGGCAATACACCGCATTACGCAACATTTCCTTTATTTCTTTTCCTTCTCGCGAGTCCTCGCGTTAGTACGGAATCCCGATATATTATACGAATGTTCGCTTTTCCATCCAATCGACACATGCCGCCAAAACGAACGAAATAATTGTGCTAGTTTGTGTCATCGTCGAAAAAATCGCACTACTAATCCCAATAAAAACGTCGCATATCCCTTGCGCACATACAATATTAATTATTATCAGAGTTTGGAAAAGGTGTTTCATCAACTCGATGTGCGATCAGTCAAGTCTCATTTATTTTGTCAATATCGATCAAATAAATAAAACGTAAATAGTTCAAACATTCACTAATACGGCGACTGTTATGCGTTTTAAAACATTTCCATGCGTCTTACCATTCTAAACAGAAATAGAGAAATGTACATAAACCGTGATGAATGAAGTAGATATATATACGAGCGGTTGATCGATAACAGCTTAAAACAGACAAGCACTGCGATGCAAGTATTATAATGACGATAAACAGAAACACAGTCCTGCACGACGAATAACCAAAGAAACTACTCCCTCGTCAAGGTGTGTTATATGGAAAACAAAGTACGTATGATTTACAACCTCGACGACGACGACGACGACGACGACGACGACGACGACGACGACGACGTAGACGTAGACGACGATCCGCGCATGCTTCGCACGCTCACAGTTTAAAGTTAACATTCGTAAAGTAAATCTGTACAGCTAAGTCAACAAAAAAATATGATAACACGTATAGGCGCCTAACTTAGGTGGTATTTATCATTTGTGTCCATCATTTTGAATTCAGTTAGATTCTTAAGTTCGCCATTTTTCCATCCACCTTTTTTTTTATATACGCACTCATCGTCCCATTCACTCGCTCTCAGCTATCGTTTACATAGTTTATATTCAATATTTATAATATATAATTCATTTTCGCTATATCACACATCGCGCGCACGCCGTAGGGTTGTGTCAAATGTTCTCTTCTCGTTCACCTCGTTCGCAATTCTCGGTATAGTTCTTTTCTTTTTTCTTTTCTCTTATTATTTTCGCCAGACACGGAAATAAGAAAGTGTACGGTGGTACGTGGAAGAAGTCATATGCTGCGCTTATTATACTTACAATATTTATAGATTCGCGAATGCGATCCGAACGGTGCGCGAAACTTTGTTACTTCCCTCAATTATACTCTGTCTCTCTTTTACTTTATTCTGTGTGTGTGTGTGTGTGTGTGTGTGTGTATGTGTATGTGTGGATGTGTGTTTGTTTCCTTTACTAAAGAGTAGATTTGCAAAATCGATCGATTATACATAATATACTTTATGACGTAACGTGAAGACTACACTGTGAATCGTTTTCGCTTTTATGGCCGAACTCTTCGTCACCTTGGAAATTTGCATCTTTCCCCTCCTCTACCCCCACCCCATCCCACCCCACCCAACCCACTGCTCTCCTCTCTTCTCTTTTATTGCACTTATAACATTAGTCTTTGACTTAAGAGCGAGTAAGGCCGTGAGGCTGTCCTATAAGTGCGCCCGCGATTATTTATACGCCTAAAAAGTGATTTCATTTGTTCTTTTATTCGAGAATCGTTGAAGAGCGCCGCGCCACTTTATCTCATAAGTTCATCGTTTCAGTGTTTTAATGTATATATATTTACAGAGAAGAATTCTTTCGCTTTTAAAGTCGCTTTTGATTTTTCTCCCCTCTCTCTCTCTCGTTCTTTCACACTTTCACGTCATTCTTTCGCGTGGCATATATATAAAGCGGCGCTTTCTATGATATGACTACGAACGATTAAATGTACGAATCGCATTTCGCACAAGCACGAGAAACAGTTTCCTTTTATGTGTGTGTGTCTCTGATTTTTTATACCTTTGTCTACTGTCATAATATAAGTATTACACTCTTTTTGTACAAGCCCACGGAATTGTCTTTTTCGTGCATCTTCCGCAACGTTTTCACCGCAAATCGCCCGATTTCGGTATGATTATTTTTTTTTCCTCTTTTGTTTTCTAACACGACAATTGTATTTATACCGTTAACGATTCTACTTAAATATATACATGATTTCATCTAATCGAGGGCGATGTCAATGATATATATAGTAATGAAAAAAAAAAGGAATTATTTTGCCTCGATAAAGAAGAATATGAACAATTTAACTTACTATAGTTTACATTAAAATATGATTTATTTATAAACAGAATATTAAACAAGGAAGGAATGTGCATTCGAATCGAATATTCCTCTCATTAGTATTTATTGATATGATAAAAGTCGCTAAATTACACACTGCCGTGGACGTCATCCAGTCGATTTGAATTTAACAACTCAAAGTTTACCACTCACTAATAATAGTGCATTGCCGAGTATTTTTAAAATTGTAATTGTAGTACAAAATCTAAAATACATTAAATAGTTCTTAGCTATTCAATATCGATAAAGTAATTAAAAAAGTTAATCAGTTGTTTCAACCTTTTTTTGTTGCAATTTAAACAATAAAATACTGCATTTATAAACAGCGTATTCACAATTTTCAAATATGCATTTGCATTATTCCATTAGATATTCAAATAATTTTATATAATGATTGCTTTAAGGAAAAGTGGACGAGTTTCTTTTTATCAATAAAGAAATTTTTTGAAGTAATTAATAATTTGTTTTCAGGGATGGTATTAAGTGTTTTAGTACGATATATAATGCAAATAGTTGATTCATTATTTCTAATGAAAATATCGTTATTAATTACTCCATCACTTAAATAACGAATAATTATAATTTTCATAGTAACACAATTTTCTAAGAAAACATCGCATTAGCGACAAAAAAATAATAGTTCAGGTATGTCCATCCCGTCATGGTCTAATAAATTTCTATATAGACTTTGCTTGTCCTTAAGTAAATTTCGCTCTACATTTTCGTTGCTTATGTTTTGTCATGCTTAGCCTTCTTTAATTTAAAAGAGAAAAAAAAAGAAAAAAAAAACAAAACAATAAAAACGTGAGTAATGCACAGTTGTCCCTAACCCATAATCGCACGATTTCGCCTCGTGAACAATTCCCTTAACCTTAGAGGTTCTCTTATAACCGGTTCGAGAGATAGCGTCGTTCTTATTGCTCATCTAATGAGCTCTCATAATGTGAACGCGCGCTATGGAAAGTTACCTTTTGCAAATGGAGAGAGAGTGAGAGAGACGTTGACAATGTCATCGATGCTTGCCTTTAAGAACCTTTTCATGATCTAGGTTTTTGAAATTCCTCAAAAATATTGATTCAGTCGTTGTATTTTGTTGTACGGCTATGGCGTACGAGCCGATGAAGGTTGCAGCTGTGGCATAAGATTCGCTGTACACATGATCGTGACTTCACCGATAAACAACATATCTCAAGTATTAATTGTCGCATCGTGGACCTCGACAGGATTCTTGTCTCTCAGCACCCGCGAATCGCTGATATGCACTCGGTAAGCAGAGAGAGAGAGAGATAGAGAGAGAGAGAGATAGAGAGAGAAATAGAGAGAGAGGGAGAGAGAAACGGCACAACGCTCCGACTTTGGCTTGTCTCCCCCGCCTACGTGCACAGTCGACTGGTCGAAGGAGCGGCTCGAGTCTCCCCTACTTAAGTACGCGCCTGGTAGGGTCCGAAGAGCTGGCCTCGCTACTAGGATGCCGAGCTGTACCAGCCGTTGGTCGCGGCCTTGTTCGCGGCCGGGTGGTAGAGGTGGAAGCCGGGCCCGGCCGCCGGGTGGTGGTAGAACTGGGGCTGCTCAGCCGCGAGGCTCGCGCTCGCGTAGGCCGCCGCCGCGTCGAGGGCGCTCGGGTGGACCGCCGAGTAGACCTGGGGCTTGAGGGGCAGGGGCTGGGCCGGCTCGTACTGGTGCCGCAGCACCGGGTCCCCGTAGACCGAGGCCTCGTAACCGTTGACCGCCAGCTGCTGCTGCTGCTGCTGCTGCTGTTGCTGCTGGTGCTGTTGGTGCTGCTGCTGCTGCTGCTGGTGCTGCTGGTGCTGCTGGTGCTGCTGGTGCTGGTGCTGCTGGTGCTGGTGCTGCTGTTTGTCGCGGGGCGAGACGGAGGAGGGCGGCGTCATGGCCGAGTGGTAGTCGACCGCGTAGCCGGGGGCCGTCGAGGCGTAGGAGGAGACGAGGCTGGTGAAGGCGTCGGTGCCGGCGGCGACCTTCTGGTTGTGGGCGGCCAGGACGAACTGGTGGTCGCCGTAGGTGGAGGAACCCTCGGAGCCCGGGGGCGTGGGCAGCGGGCCGGCCTGGGGATTGTCCGTCGGCGAGGCGTAGTAGCCGCCGGCCGTGGGGGTGCGGCCGGTGCTGCTGGCGCTGGTGCCGTGGACGTTGGCGCGGATGACGCTCTCGCGGTTGGCGTAGAGCTGGCGCAGGAGGGCCGAGGCAGGGAGACTGGCGGCGCTCTGCTGGGGACTGAGGTGGCCGAGGTGGTGGTGGTGGTGGGCGCCGATCCACTGGATCGTCGACTTTTGCTGCTGCTGCTTGAGGAGGGCGTCGGTGCTGAAGTCGGTGGGCTGGTGGATGATCCCCGGCTGGTGGGCCGGGGAGTCGGGCTTGGCTTGCAGGCCGCCGCTCGGCAGGTGCTTCGACATCGCCTGCTCGAGGTCCTTGACCGAGGCGCCGGCTGCTGCGCTGCTGGAGGCCGCGTGGTGCGTCTCGCTCAGCTCCTCGCTTCGCCGTACCTAGGATTCGGAATGGGCTCGTTGTATTGTTGGCTTATTGGCTGCGAGATATTTTCTTTTCGATATTTCCAAAGTGTAGCGGCAGCTGGATCCTCTCCTGGATTCTATGGCCGGATATCCAGGTGGAGATTTACAAGTCTTAGATTTTTATAATCAATTGCGAAGAGCTGAGATGAGCGTAGTTTGGGTGCCCATGTTTGGTGATACCGTGCGCGGATGATAACACCCCAACTGGGTAATCGAGCTTAAATATTCAGTTTTTTAGCTTTTTAAAATTTAATGAAAATATTAAAAATTCAAATATTAAAGCTGAATTCTGCAGTATGGGCGTTATCGCGAGCAAGGTGTCACGAAATACGGGCACTTTAATTTTTTGTTATTTTCGAAAATCTACGACCTCGAAATGTCGACATTTATCTATCTGGATATCGTGGCATAAAATCGAGGAAGATCCAACGGGCTCCAGCTGGAAATCCAGGTTTCTCATCAACAGAGAGACGTTCCACCGAAAGATGCACTAGTTTATCTTCCAATGGAGCAATTTCCCCAAGTTGATCATCGAAATCGAATAGTGTCCTACACAAGGTTTTCACGAGAACTACGCCCGGGAGCAAGAGCGATCTTACCTTTGGACTGCCGGTCCTGAGCAGATGGTCGTTGGTGGGCACCGAGTGACTGGAGGAGGCCGGACTGAGCGCGTGGCTGCGTCCGTTGGGCGTGGCGGCCTTGATAGCGGCGTCCTCCTCCTCGTCCTCGTCGCCCGAGGTGCTGTCCTCCTCGGCGGCCACCTCGAGAGCCTGCACCGCAGCCGCAGCCGCGACCGCGAGCTTTCGCTTGTGACCGCGCTGCTGCTGTTGGAGCTTCGCTACGCCGGCGCTCGTCGTCGTCGTCAGAGGCTGATCCTGCTGGAGCTGTGCGACGACGTTGTCGTGGTGTCGGCCACTTCGACCGGGTACGTCCGTCTCGGAGCCTCGCGCCTCGTCCCTGTCCTCGTGTGGCGAGCGGTGCGGGTGTTCCGGGTGCTGATTCGTTGGCCCACCGCTGTTCCTGCCTTCTGGAAGCAATCGAGCCTTCCTGTTAATGGTGCTTGTGCATCGTGCTTTTGGGATAGAATTTTTCAACGTGGAAATGGCTTTCGCATATGTTTTTTATCTAAATATTATCATTCTAATCGATTTAGAAAATGTTTATTTTTTCTTCTTTTTGGATAGTTCCTTCTGATCGAGATGTTGAAATTCGTAATTTTTTTTTAATAAATAATTATATATTTTCAATACACGCAAAGGTGCTGTAATAACAACTGTAATAGAATAATTTGATTTGTTCGTATTGAGAAATTGAAACGACCAGAGGTAGAGAAAACATTCCCGTACGTATAATTAACAGAAATAAATCACACTTTCAACACCACGTATCAGCAGTTCTCGTTATAAAAGGAGTAGCCATTTGTCTCCGAATCTCTGTCACCTTATAGCACATTTAACTTTCAAATAGAGCTACCCGAATTCCGGCCTATCTTCAAACGAAGCGACGCTACACGACGAGGCCCTGCTGATGAATTTGTGAGGTGAGCGGGGCGGACGGGGGCAAATGGCCCGTAAACGAGAGAACGCGCTCGAAATCGATGCAGGTTGCGGCTCTATGATCCAAAAGAATCGCGGCTTTCATATGTTAATGCCCGCGCGACGCGGCATAATGAGCCAACGCTTTGGCCGCGCGGCACTTTTCATTGTCATGAGGTCAACGCTGCTGCTGCTTTTTCTTCCGACGTCGTCGTCGTCGTCGTCGTCGTCGTCGTCGATGAAAGCATGCGATGTTTTTTCTCGCCGCGAGCCGCGGTGTCGATGACTCGAAAAACTTGGCGCCTTCGCGAGACCATTCAAGCGTCTCGCTTGAAATTGTGTACTTGTACGCGGCTTT
Organism: Megastigmus dorsalis; assembly: GCA_900490025.1. Taxonomy (NCBI): domain Eukaryota; kingdom Metazoa; phylum Arthropoda; class Insecta; order Hymenoptera; family Megastigmidae; genus Megastigmus; species Megastigmus dorsalis. Next base: position 51,636 of record UELU01143223.1, read on the forward strand.
GGTAACGCTCGATTTTTCTTGCTCCTCGTTTTTTTTTCACGCTCGCCCCTCGCTTTTTTCATTTCGTTCCGTAGTCCAAGTTTTAAAATGTGTCCGATTTTCAAAATCTCAAACCTCGTTAGTTATATTTTAACCGTTTTGTTGAATAGAGCTTGCTGTTCTTTTTTTGTTAGCACGCAGAGGTGAAGCACTCGGTGATTACAACAAAAATTGTATTAAAATCAACTTTTGTATTGTTCATTATTCTATGTAAGCTTCCGCTCATTTTACAAGCATCCGAATTCAACGATAAAAATCTTAATTGTTTATAATATTTAGTTTGATTGATAAAAAAAAATAGTTTAAACCGATATTTGTACAGTATTGGTTTACCTGAATATAATTTTGATGTTTTTTTTTCTGTATTCTTAAGATTTTTGAGTGTATCTAAAGGAGAATGTCAATCGAGAATATAAAAGACATTCTTGAATTCGATTGTTTATATTTAATTAGCATTGTATTGAAATGTGCTGATTGAATACTGCAACAAATCGCATATTGCGCCGTCTACACATTCATAAAAAACACCGGGAGCAATTTATCAATGTAACATTGGTAACGTAGCTTTGAAGTTATTGTTAAAATAGGTAAAACTGAAGATATATTAAAAGAAGATACCGGAACGATAATTGGTCGACCTAACCGTTGAATTTATTGTGTCGTCGCGGAATTAATATACCAAAATTGGCTATAATGATTGTTATTATGGCACCTCGATGAATTATGATAAGTTATTCATTTATAAAGTCCAAGAGTGTTGCCTACTACTGTTCAAGGTGCCAAGGAGTTAGAGTTTCAGAAGGGCTAAAATAATCGGGGAATATAAAAATTAGCGCTATAACTGACCTCCTCTATCGGCGTCGGGCGAACCATTCTCGGGATCGTTACCGGCGGCGTCTTCTCGCTTGACGCCCGTAACGCCATCCTCGAGCTGGCAACAGTCCATGATCAAGTTCGCGTATTCACGACCACTGCAACGATTCCAATAAAACAAAACACTGGCTTATTATTACTGCGTAAATTAAATTACCAAGGTTACAATTTTTTTCCTCTTGACAATTATCAACTATTTCTTTATTTAAAAAGCTATGAAATATTGTCAAAATTCAGGATGTAGGTATATAGTGTACAAACCTAATAACGTAGTTGACGCAAATGATGTTCTGCTCCTCGGCGTTTTTGGAGTTGCAGACGACGGTTGCGCAGGTCTGCAGCCACGTGTAGCCGCCGCTCTTGTTCATCAGTCGGTAGTAGTGCGTTAGTATCTGTCCTTTGTGGATCACTGAAACGAAATTGTAATAAAGGGTCTAGTGAAATTTTTTTCTATAATCTGTAAACGTCACAATCATTGCAGCAATAATTTCTGTCTTATGCATTTGACTATATCGAGGATTCCTGCAGCATTCATAATATCTGCTACATATTAATCCTATTTCATTTTAGCAACATTTCGATGATAGAGACAAAAAAAATACGCGCTCATATTTGCCGCTGTTGAAGGAAAATCAGCCACGGTAGAAACGCTCGGGCGTTCGTATAAAGTTGGTCTCGTCAAAGTCTTTATAAGTCGGTCGTCGCGCGCAAAGTTAATAAAAGCCTTGGAAAGAAAACGAGCGCATCCCCGACATCGTGATTCGATCGCGGCCGCCGCCGCCGTGGCTATACACAAAACAAAAGAGTAACCAAGATAGAACGAGGTGAAAAAGAAAGACGAAGGAAGGGCGTAAACTTTTGTCGACCGAGAGAGAAAGAGAGAAGACGTGGCGGGGGCTGAAGAGCGATCGAGCAGAGAGAGCATCATATATGTTGGAGAAGAAAAAAGAAAGACTGAGACAGAGGGAGAGGGAGAGGGAGAGGGAGAGGTAAAGGATGAGAAAGTCGAGGCCCGAGAGGAAGAGCCCACCTTTCTTACCCCCACCACGATCACAGTTATCGCCATACCGCGCGCCACAACTTGATATATACCGAACCGCCTTCGGGCTTTCGACTGCAATGGCTCACCTTCTCGGGCGGCTCTTTCATTTTTAAAAGGCGCCGCAAAGCCCGACTACATGCTTCGATATCGTTCCTACGGCGCTGCTCTATTTCCAACTGGATGCTATCATGGCACTTTTTAATAAGTAAAAGAAAATTTTATACAAAAATTTGAATTTCGATGAGACTTTGTTCCGGTGCATCGTATATATTTTGATGTAAAACACGTACAGCTGCGGTTGAAAAGAATTCCATTCCGAACCTCTTCCTATCGCGATTCGATACATTATACACGGACCGTATCGTAAAGTCGTACACCGTGACAGGCTGTACGACAAAACAATCAACCCCCTTTAAAGTCATGCAGTTCTATTACGCTCAGATCCGCGATCGACGCAAAATGAAAAGACATTCGCTTATCAATAGTCGCGCGGCTGCTGCACCAAAGTCAGTCTCCTTTTTTCCTCTATCTCCCGTTTTATTTTATTTTTTTCACTTTTCCACCCTCGCGGACGACGCAATCACGCAGTCACTTTCTCTTTCTCTTCCACATCCCCTGCACATAGCCAACCTTCCTTCCCATTCCCGTGTCTCTTTCTCTTCCGTCGCACACGCGCGGAAAAAAGTGCAGTTGAAGCGTCGGGTGTGTGGGTGAGCAGAGGGTCGAAAGAGAGAGAGAGAGAGAGAAAGAGAGGGAAGGGGAGAGAGGGAAGGGAGGGGTAGGAGGTAGAGGGAAAGAGAAGGTAACAACTCGCTGGAGATGCCGCATCCGGCGTACGGTGACGTACTCTGCATATCAACTACCTAATCCCGGGGCCGCGCGGACCGAGCGTACCGAGCAACTACACCGACAGCACGTATATCTTCTGTGTGTGTGTGTGTGTGTGTGTGTGTGTTTGTGTGTAGCTATAGCTATGACTATATAGACAGTTGGGTCGAATGCGGGAAACGCTATGGGGCCTGCATATACGCGGAAGGCGATTGTGTGCTTTACAGCAAAAACGCTGAAACAATATCGGTTTTTGTTGCGAGCGCGCGCGCTTTTTTTTCTCCAGCCGAGTGCTGAGCGCACGCACTTTTTGCCTCGGGGCTGCTACTCGACAGGTTCTTTTTTTCCTCGGTCCGCGTATGAATTTTTTAAAGCTCCGGAGTTTCGGTATATTCCAGCGATTATTCAAAAATGAAGAAAAAAACGTAGTATTTCAAAGTATGCGAGACAGAGTTCCAATAATTAGATATTAGCTCCTGTACCGCGACAATGCTTCTTTTGCGTTCTTTCGTTTATTGAAAAACCTGAGTTGATTATATAAACTAAAAACGATCGTCCTTAAAACATTTGATATTCCGTTTACATATTTCATCAGTTTCGTGTGTGTCAGAATATTGGCACTCGCACGGACAGATATGTGCGAATCGATCTCAAACATCAGGATATTGCTTTTTCTTTAGTCGAAAATATCTACAATACGAGGTCCTCGTTATATTGTTTTTCGTTTTTTTTTTCCTCCTTAAATTTTATATCGTGAATGTGCAGCTACTTACAATCCATATGAGATTTTCGGAGACGATTCGCGTCTTCGCCGTGACAGAGGGTGTAGAGATTCTTTCCCGTCAGTTCGTCCGCTGTGTAGTCCAGCAATTCGGACACCCTGGAAGAGTTCAAGCAATCGATCCAATACTTATTACCTCTTCACACTTGTATTTTCAATGTTTTTGTAAAAATTTTACCAATCCATAATCGTTTTTTTAACATGATTATATTTGGTTATACTTTTAATAACAAGTTCATAAGCGTACCATTGTATAACATAAATTATTCAAAGAAAATCCAATTTCGAATGTACGCAACAGCGTGACACACGAAATCGAAATATTCTCTCTCTCTATACATACATACATATATATATATATATATATACAGTGCGTGAAATGTTGAAATTGTCGTTACTCACTTTGGTTCACAATGTGCTATCCGGAAGTCGAAATTGATGCGCGTGACAAACATGTCGGCTTCGAGTCTAATTTCGTGTACACTCGGCGGCGGAAGTGCGATCGCCAGGCCTACCATCCCCATGAGCGGCGGCGCTGATTTTCTCGAGTGGCTAAATGTGTATTGTGGCCTCAGTCGACAGAGCAACAACACAACCTGCAAACCCATTCAATATACACACATATATACATATATGTTTACCACGTAATATTCGCTCCTCGATCGACGATGGAGAATAAGTATGCGCAGATTTGGGAAAAATTATAAATGTTTGCAAGCGTTGCAGACTCGATGATGAACAACGGTACAAGTAATTTGGCTCTAATAAGGTGTATTTTAATTCTGACCATGTAAGAAAGGCAAAATGTTTGATAAATTCAAGTTTAGCACGCACAGAGCGCGATTGTGATTTCTAACACTATATAAGAAGTCAATCGCGCGCATACTCGGACACAGAGAGCAAACGGTACTCGACACGGAGCTTATATTTGCTAACGCGTCTAGTCCACTTGAACTTTTCAAGACGGCGCAGTAGTCACGGGAGAGGTGCGCAAACATCATCTCTCGTGGAAGAAAGAGGTGTGCAGGTACAGCGTAAAAGGTGGTTTAAAAGGCAAGTAGTAGAGCTCGCGAGACTTACACGGTAGCCGGAAGACTTGAAGTGGCAGCCCCTCTTCGTCAGCGTCGACTTCATTCGCACGCAGAAGGCTCGATCGTAGCCCTTGTACAGGCCACTCGACGTCAGCGACATTACCGATGACACTGTAACCAGATAAAACGACAATTGTCAATTTTCCTATTATTATCCTTAAGTATGTATATGCACATATATTGTTTATAATATTACGTTAGTGGCCGATTCGAAGCGATCAGATTTTTCCTTACTATAGATCAATATTTCTTCGTTCAAAATCTACGACATTCTTTACAGTACATATTTAGTCATTTAAATTAAAAGCAAATTAAGTATGCTACGGGTGTACGATGACACAGAGACAAATGACGCGACGGAATCGCATGTACGATATTCCAGAACTGTAATCAGTAGATCAAGGCCGGTTATGATCGGCCTTCTTATCACCCAGCCAGTCTCGCCTGACCGCAGAGCTCATTGAAACGGAACATTCCATTATTCCCACTTGGAAGAGCAGTATATACACGAAGAGGACGTCGTACGCGTTCCCTCGTCAGCCACGTATCATAAGAAGTATCGACGCGAGAGCTTCGGGATCCTCGCTCGCGCGTGAGAGAGAGAGAGAGGGTCGAACGTTCTCGCTCGCGGTGTACGTGCAAACGCTCGCTCGTAGGGATATTCGCTCGGTCAGATATATCCCTCACTTTGACTCGGAGCCGCTTCTCTCCCTCTCTCTCTCTCTCTCTCGCTCACCTCCTCGCGTACGTATACGTGTACGTGTACGTGCCACGTGGATTCTGCGGAGCGAGAGAGCGAGAGAGAGAGAGAGAGAGAAAGAGAGCGGCTGCCGTCGCGCGGAATAACAATTGGGGAATCGCGGGGGCTGCATACCGTATGCGATTCTCTCTCTCTCTCTCTGTGTAGCTCGGGGGTAGGCGAGGGGTACCAAAGCTCTGGTTCCGAGGTGGCCGACGACCCCTCGGCTCGCGCGTATAACCCGCGTTGACTCTCTCGACCATGAACCGAGGAAGGCGTTCTCTCGCGCGCGGCTCTATGCCAGGCCAACGCCGCGCGGCTCGCCAGGAATATAAGGCTGTTCACGCGCGCTCGCTCTCGTTCGCTCTTTTCGACCCCCGTCACGGACTTCTCTCTCTCTCTCTCTCTCTCTCTCGCTCTCACACACACATTCTGTCTCGCTCTCGCAAACCCACCTCGTCGCGCGGCCGTCCAGAAGGGAGCATATCCTCGCGGCCTCCGCGGCAGCAGGAACAGACCGAGAGAGCCACGTGGTGCTGTCGAGGAGCACGTCCGACGCCAGTGGCACGTAGTCCAGCTCTCTCTCTCTCTCTCTCTCTCTCTCTCTCCTCTCGTCTGTACCCTATCCCACCACGTGATCATCTTCCCTTCGTAAGCGGTGCGCGCGAGCTCGGTGTGTACACTTCTGCTGGCCAGGAGAGCTCTGCCAGACCGAGAGAGAAAGAGAGAGAGTGAGAGAGAGGATCCCTACCTAGGTAGCCTGCACGCGGCTATCCTCTGGTCACGCTTTCCAGGTTACACGTCCATTCAGCCAGCTCTCGCTCCTTTCCACCTTTTCCTATACATACATATATATGTATACAGCAGCAGCAGCAGCAGCAGCAGCAGCAGCAGCAGCGCGTCTGGCTGCGGAGGTGGAGAATAGTCGCGCGGACTTCCGATCAGTCAGAACAAGTACGGCGTCGGCGGTGCGAGCGTGACCGAAAGCGGAAAGAGCCCGATTTTCCCCGCGGAGAGCCGTAGTCACGTCTTCGCGCTTAGACTGATCGCGCGCGTTCAACACGACACAAAGCGTGCCCTCTCCTCTCTCTCTCTCTCTCTCTCTCTCTGGGGCGTCGCGGCGCGCGCGCGTGTGTGTAGACGCGAGTGCCGCCGCCGCGACCTTGCCGAATGCGAGTAGCTCTGCACGCGCGAACCAAGACGTGCCGCGTTTGTTTGTTGCTTTGGCTCACTGCGGAAGCCGCGGGGACGATCGGGTGCGCTCGTGCAAAGACTCGGGGGTGGAGGCTTAAGGCCTCTTCCGCTCTGCTTCTTCTTTATTTTTTTTCCTTCTGTTTTGCTCTTTTTTAATGCGGGCGGCAAAGTGGCGAGGGATGGATGTGAGCTCGGCACGAGACTCGACTGGGTAAATATGTACATCGATCGAAGGGATATCCAAGCTGACTGGATAATTTGGATTTAGAGGATGAAAAAAGGGCCGAGTGTAGATGCTTAATTTGTGGTTGCACGGTACAAAATGGCCTTCCTTTATCAAATACACTTCATTTTAACGAGTACAGCTGATGCTATGCGATTTTACAAAGTTTAAGGGACGTTAACGAGATGGCAAGGTTCGTGTGGACCTAAGTCGGCTGACTGTGTAATTTTTGTGATAATGATCGTACATATGAGATCTTAAGAAGGAAAAATTTAGCATGCAATACTCAAAACTACCATAAAACTACTGATTTACACAAAGAAAAAGGGGCTGTAGGTTTTACAGAAAGCGTTCGCAATCGAAATACAACCCAAAAACGACATCGAGAACAACAGCCTAGTATTCCCGTTACGCGTATTGCATATGCTTTCTATAAAACCATCGCAACCAATGTTTCCAGCAATAAATCCACGCGATTCATCGATAGATCGAAGAATCATCGATACAACGAGGACCACAGGAGGCGAACTCGGGCTGTAAAAAGTAACATAATGCCCCGAGACTTGGTCCTCGACACCGATTGATCCGAGATCAATCGGTGTCTCGTGGCCCTCTGCTTCTTACTGGAAATCAACTGTAAAAAAATACCATCTGGATTTGCAGTTGATGACGAACCGTGTTCCTCGGACGCTCCGCTGCTCGGCGACGCCAATCCCGAGCTGGACGAGTGCGGCCCCGACGAAGACGAGGAGCTGGTCAATCCAAGGCCGAGCTGCTCGGCGACCTCCGCGTGGTCGTGCTGGTGCACGTAGTCGAATAGGCTCGAGCCCGTCATCTCAACCTGCGATCAGGACAAAAAGAATACGAAATGTTTCGTTAGTTGCTCGTTAAAAAGGAAGAATACATGATAAAGCGCCCTAGAAAGTAATTGTTCAAAAACCACGCCTTGACGTATCAAATATATATCTGTACATTTATGTGAAGGTACAGAAAAATTCCTCGACACCATGATATCCATATACCGTCGGTGATACGCTGCGATACACAGATTCACCTTGGAGCTCTCATATTAATGGACTCTAGCTGTTATAAGGTTTGCAATTCCACGAAACACGTGAGCTGGTAATGGCTCTACTTATTTCATGCTTGACCACTACTACTCCGTGGCACGTCTTGGAGCTCCCGCAAACTGTCTAGCAGCTAAACTGTAGCGGATAATAAAAATTCATGTGCGATGTGTTCGATGTAACGTAATACCGAACGCATCTCCTCATAAAAAAGTAAACAGGAATGAGCCAATACTTATGGCCAGTAATCAGTAACACGTAGTATCTATATTTTCTATAGTTTCTATAATATATAGAAAATATATTCACATACGATTAGACTCGTGCGCATATATGCAAAGTGGAAGAAATTGAAACGAAGGTATATTCCGTGAGAGGTCCGGTCGATTATTCGGCGCGCAAAAACCCGCACCGCTCCATAGCCATCGTCATTTCGCCTTCAGCCAGGTCTTGGCCTCTCCATACCGAGTGGTTCGCGCCTCGAACCGTCTATGAATTTCGTGACCTCGTATACGTATACACACAGGATCGATTCCTCGAAGCGGACATACGCGCCGGGCATACGAGAGCCAAGTTTAATAAAAATCCGACGGCTGCATTGCAGCCTATACAGTACTGCCGCACGCCTCTACGACGGCGACGACGACGATGGAGGTTTTCCCTCCCTTTCTATAACTCTCTCTATTATCCTGTGCATTCGCAGTATCGGGGGAGGGAAAACCTTGATGTTTCCGACGTTTTCTCTGACTTTTACATTTCTTCCAATCAGGTGGGAAATATGATTGACTTTCTGTTTAGAAAGTTAGATCTATCGTCCGCCTTTTGGCTATTATAGTTGATGGATGAAAGTCATTTTGAGTCCAAATTTATACCTTCTGTTTATTTAGATTCTAATCTTGGAAATACGACGAATACGTAATGCACAGAATCTAACAACAAAGGTTTCTTATTAAGGATAAAATATGAATAAATGTTTAGGCAAATATTCTATTTTAAAAATTGTAGCTTGATACTCGAGTCAAGACTTTACAGCATAGAATCCAGAAACAGTACGATCGTATAGTTGCGCAATGCAACAAAGTTCGTACTCCTTTCTTACGATTCCACAGCTAAAAAGCTAGTTGATAGAAGAGCACAGCTACTCGCTCGCAACGTTATAATTCATTCGCATTGATATATAGAACGAGTTGTTATGGCCGGCGAAGAAACTTTCTCGCAACAATGTCCCTCGCGCGCGATCTTAATTTATGCCACGAGCCTATACGCGAGAGTTCGGGGTATAACGCGTGCCTCGCACTCTTCTCGATTATTACTCAATGGGACACGCGCGGCCCGCGAGAACCCGGAACGCCTAGATGTATCGTAACGCGCCTCGGACTCGCCAACTGCCGACGGATCGTCGCGTCATCCGCTCGTGACTCGCGATATACCCGATTCGAGCTCGTTAGTTTAATACAATGGAAATATCAGTTCTGCAGGTTGAGCGAGAAATTCTTACAGAGTGTTGATAAAAGAAACGTATGCGATCACGTGAGATGCACTGATTTAAAAGGGTAAATTAATCATCTAGAAGAGTAAGTTACTTTTTCAAAGGGATGCTCGACACTTTTACATTATGCCAGTGAGATGACTCTTTCGGAATTCGAGAGTATAAAGAACAAATATTTAAACGACATGATCTGCTGCATAGGAAATTTATTGTCATTGATATAGGAATTTTCATCACACGGCGACATCGCGCTCATACGCAAGAGCACTTATTTCGTAATAAACTCAGCGAGACATACTCCCGTCCTTTACGGGGATAAAAGAAGGGAGTAAAATTTAGAGATTACCATAAAGTAGCGCGACGACGATGCAGGTCTCAAAGTGGTTTAAAAAGAAATTTTAAGTGCACCCTTATACTGCAACGCGCACTTATTTTTAATATGTAAAAGAAGATTCTCCCTCATTTTTAGAGTCGAGCGCGCGCGGCCGGACGAGAAGAGACGCTGTAAGTGACGGTGTGCGCGCTTAAGCGCTTTTTACAGCGCGAACAAGGCTCTCTCTCCTTGAGGCAGAGCTATTTAGGCGGTTATGCGGCACTCCGAGGGCTGGAATGGCTGCTTTTTATACACTAGTGAAAGCTCCCGTAATACGCGGCGGCCTCTCTCTCTCTTCCGTGAACACTGCAGGCTTCTCGAGTGCTGACAGAGTCATATCAGTCCCCCCGCGGTCCCTAATGCTCCATTCGATGCTAGGCTAAAGACTCTCGTAAATTGGACTTAATAGCATTTAATGGCTTATTGTTTTTAAAACATCGGCTTTCCTGTTGCTTGTAATCTCGGGATTTCATGTGCTCCGTCCTTATGAAAATGAGTAAAGCGAAAGCTGTATGACATATTTTCTCAAAAGTATTTTGAGTTTGATCGCACAGTCAATCGATTCCACATTATTTACATTTTTCTTTCAAGTATTGTAATCCGAAACTTAACTTAGCATCTTATCCTAGACAGCAGTTTCAGAGATGAACTAAGACATTATAAATTAACATAGGATTGATACGAAAAACTAAAATAACTTGTTAACTAATGCAATTTTTCCTGGAAGAACGTGCAAAGAGAATCGATGGTAAGTTAATTTCATTTATTCATTTGCAAAAAAAAAAAAATGTTACGAAGCAAATCGAATAAGACAAAACAGCGGCGCTAGAACAATCGCAATGAGGCGATTCCTAGTCCAGATCGATGCATACGTTAGACTTGGCCAAAGGCTAAAATATGCCGTCTCGCCTCGGTGCGAGCTGCGCCGCGATCTCGTGGATTCGCGCGTCAAGAATAACAAATCAATAGCCGCGACTCTCGGAATTCCGATATACACTGTATAGGTCATAATTTCTTATAGTTCATTCTACTATATGCACAGGCAAATATATTCATTATCGCTTCGAATCTTATTATTATAATGTACGTAAAGTCCTCCATTCTATGTAAGCTTTTTAGCGTTTCCAAGTCAGATTCTTGTACACTTCAGTAAAACGTTAAAATGCTCTATTGCCTTATGCGCGTTATTACAATATTATATACATTTTACTCCAAAATTACGCAAACAAACGCATAAACAATTAAAATATCTCTAATTATTATCTTATCTTCTGTTCAAAAAATACTCGGAACATTCGAACAAAATACCGAACATTTCTAATACCTAAAAATCTATCCGATTTTTCTCATTCTTTATTTCGAACCGGAATCTGCATCGATAATATTCTTCATCAATAAAATATCAATGCAGCATCATCTCAAGTACCGTTTGAACGTGAACCTCGGTAGCCTAGCTAATGCAGCCCCCACAGTTAACCAATTAAACCGATTCTACCCAGCCGCCCACTAAAAACTAAGCTTTCGTAATCGAGAGAAAATGAAATTCATTCTCGCAGGGCTCGTTAACAATTATAGAGATCGAAGTGAAATATTCTCGCGGAGAAAGAACTGCGCGCAGCAGTGAAACCTGCACGGCCATGTTTGTGGCATACGCGACGACGACGGCGAGGACGACGACGAGGACGACGACGACGACGACGACGACACCGCGGCAGTTTCCAGAATCCCCGAAACACCCTATTGATTGCCCCACGAATTTCTCTCTCTCTCTCTTCGTGGCGGTACCGCCGGTACCACTTGCCACTCCACCCACTTCCCTTCTCTCTCTCTCTCTCTCTCGCACACATACACACACATACTCCATGTCTGTATGTAGTCGTCGGTCTCTCTCTCCCTCCGACTGGCTCTGGGTATATATATATATATATATATATATATATCCCTGGGTCCACCTTGGTCGGGGCTCGGCTCGGCTCGGCGGCATTAGGAATGGCGAACACGCCGCCGTGCAGAGACTACGTGAGCGGCATCGCGAGACCAGCGAGAGCACCGAGCGCCCACACCCACCCCCGCTCGCTCTCTCTCCCTCTCCAACGCTGCCGCTGCCGCTGCCGCTGCTGCCTCTGCCTCCCTTCCCACTCTCTCTCTCTCTCCCTCCCTCCCTCGCTCCCTCTTTCTCTTTCTCTCTCGCTTGATAGCGCCTGCTGCTGCCACAGCCAGTATGGCCGCCGGCTCGCGCGTACCAACTCTCCCTCTCTCTCCCTCGCTCTTCTCATCACCTTCCCAAGAGTTCCTTGTAGCTGCAGAGAGAGAGAGAGAGAGAGAGAGAGGGAGAGGGAGAGTTTCTTTTTCTTTTACGTATACGCGTCTATAGCTATATAGTTAGGAGCTACCCCTCGGCATGCACGTATAGTCTTATGTGTGCCTCTCTCTGCTTCATTTCGACCTCCCCCTCCTCCTCCTCTTCCTCCTCTTCCTCCTCCAGCAGTAGCAGCAGTATAGCAGCAGTAGCAGCTTCTCCTACCATCGCCTGCCTCTTCCCTCGTTGCTCCTACCCCCTTCGCGGCACCGGCAGTAGCAGCAGCAGCGCCGGTAGCTTCGACTTGCCTAGATCTCCTTACGTCTTTCCTTTTTCTACTCACAGACTCCTTCTTTCTTTCGCATCCTTCCAGCTCCCGCGTCTTTCTCTTTTATTTCTTTCCTCTCTCTCCCTCTCTCTCTCTCTCCTGTCCCCCCTTTTTTCCTCTTTCATTCCTCTTTCGCGCACAAGCCCGTGACTTTTTATGTGTCGTGGATCTCATTGTGTGCGCGTAACTCACCGTCTACGCCGCTGCCGCCGTCGTCGTCGTCGCGCGCGCGGATTCCGACAAACAAGAAGAAAACCCGAGTGTGCTCCACCTGCAGTCGAGCTGAGTCACGAGGACATGAAAACGAGTACAGACCATCGTAGATTAACCTTTCTTGCCACTTCGTTAAACTTTTGTGGATAAACAGACCTCTATATTTCTATACAGAACAGCTCTTTGTAATCCTATATGAGTGCGAATGTTATTGACATCGATAAATAGCCGACTTCCGTACGATTTCTTACGTCGTATAAGTTGGCGAGTTGGGTGTAATAAAATTTCAAGTATCGCTGCATTGCCTGTTCCTAATCCAAGATCTAACCAATAAGTCACGTTATACGCATAAAAGTAGGTTTATTATACACTGCCATACTGTAAAACTAACGCACTGCTTTTCAAGCTCAACTATATATATTCCTTCTTTGGTCTCTCCCCTTTACCGATGCTCAATAGGCAAAAATATAACGCATACATGAAAGAAGCTCACCTGAGAAAGTCCGAGGTAAATGGAGACGGTCTCGGAAATGTACAGGAAGCGTCCGTCAGCCGCGACAGCCATTGCGAAACCGTCCAGCGACTGAAACACACCAAAAGCACATATTACACGCGGACCATAGCTTTTATATATACACCTATACACGTATCGGTCGCTCGTATTACTTTTACGATCTTAATTTTGGGTTTATGCGACCAGTTTCGCCTTTACGTCGGATACGTTACGTAACTCTGCACGACAGCTGGGACGTATTATTGTTTCGACTTCAATTCAAATTTACAAAAGTTGCGAAAGTGGACAGAGCTTGTACGTGTAAAATTGATTAAGCGATCGAAATACGTTATTAAACTTCAACAATCGAGTCTTTAAAATAAAGACCTCTCGTGCGATATAAACATTGGAAAATTGGAAAAATCAACATTGCAATAGCACTGGTTTTAGAAAAGTGCATCAGGAAGTTTGAATCGTTAGAATTGCATTCAGCCGTTCTTACCTGCAGGATGTGGGTGCCTTGATGCTGCTCGAACATGTCAACCGCTAGCGATGCCGGTGACCTGACTCGATTCGCACCTGTCGACAAAACAAAAGATATATAAATATTAATGAACATTCGTGCGGTGTACATTCTAAAAATTAAATTGTAACTTTTCGTTAACAATTACTAAGATATTCTAATTAATTCTTATCAGCTTTAATCATGACTTTCGTTTGTCATACATTAACTATCGCACGAAGTAATCCAAGGAGATTGGGTCGCGAGTCAAGCTAAGCAACTCACAAATTGCATAAATTACAAGAAAACGAATCGCGTCCTCATGATTGCCAGATAAAGAGAAACAGACTGTGCCCGGGAAAAGCAAGAAAATCCCTATACGCTAACGTTTATTACATATATACATATATATATATATACGAAATGGACAAAGACTCGTAGAGTACGTATAGTCCGAATGGGATTATAGTCGCGCAGGGCATACGACCTATATATATACAGGATCCAAGCATCTGGATTAACTCGCGCCCATCGCAGCTATACCTACATACGGCCAGCCGCAGAAATATCCGAATAAACTTGTTGACCGAGAACGAGAGAGAGAGAGAGATAGAGTAGGTGCGAGAGGGTCAGTTGTTGCCGCGGCGATGGCAGCTCATCCCCCGGTCCTGGACTTGGTCAGATTAAGGCGCTCTGGCTCTCGCGGACGAGTTTGATCGAGTCTTTCTAAGTCTTTCATTAAGGGGATCGAGCGCGAGATGGCCCAAGGGCTCGCTGGATTATTATTACAGTAAGGAGAAAGAAGGAGAGAGAAAGAGAGAGAGAATGCGAGCGTGGCTTGTTTGCCAAACGAGGGGTTGCTGCTGCTGCCGCCGCCGCTGCTTCGGATGGAAGTAAGGAAAAGCCCGGAAAAAGGGTCGAGGAGAACGGGTTGTATGTGTATACAGCGAAAGAAAGAGAGAGGATGGAATTCATTTCTCCCTTTTAACCGACTGATTCGTATCGGATTCGAATCAACTGCTGCGCCGCTGTACTGTGTTGGCGATGGGAACGAGCTTCTTCGATCGGGGCCTCTCGCTTATATTGAATCGTTCCTCGTCCTGCTTCGTCGGTATTACTCGGGAAATCCAATAAGATTGTTTTAGCATATTTCTTGGGTAACGAGATTACACGCCAATGCGTATAAATGTATATAGCTTTTCTTACATCGTTCTAACTATAGCGTCCACTGACGAGTTGTTCTATATACGATGGAAAATGAATATTCTCCTAAAAATTACAATTTCTTATTCCACGACCGGTAAATAATGATAAATTCAGTTTTTTAAATTTATGCTTATCGCGAGACAGTTTCCGATGAATGCTTTATAGCTGTTCACACGTGAAAGCGCAACGAGCTACACAATTAAAGGACTGCTATTTACGAGGGGTTCGCGCGTGAAATACAAAATTCAGACTGCACGTAGGCAAAGAGCTGGGAGTCTCGCGTCGAGCTGTCATCATATCGGCGTTATTTATATAAAGGCGTGTAAAATCCTGGCGCGTGTTCATCGCGGTGAATTAGTACAGCGGTCTTGTCGATGTAAAGGAGAGGGCCTGGGTTGTACAAGGGGTTCGAGGCGGGAAAACCGCTTGTCTATTCGTTGATATCGCGCCGACGGGCAACCGAGAGCGGCCGAAAAAAAAGGAGAGAAACGAGAAGGGGAAGAAGAAACGAAGCCCCAAGCGCGACGTTTTCTCCATTGTACGAGCGTCGGTCAAGCGACCTCCTCCTCGACCCCTCGCACGCACATACACTCACGTATGCCCCCCCCCCCCCCCCCCCCCCCCATCACCACCCCTTCACTCCCCTCGGACGTACGCACCCATCCGGCCAATCTCTCGTATATACTTTTCCTCGCTTCTTTCGTATAAATCTTCTTAAAGCGGAGAAGCCTTATACTACAGCCGCGAGCATCTCACTCCCAACTGGTGCAGCAGCAGCAACAGCAGCTTCTCTCTCTCTCTCTCACTGCGTCTTATACGGAAAACTTATCACAATATTTTGATAAATACATAAGGCGTGTTTTATGTGCTTTCTCTCGGCCGGCCGGCCCTTTACCCCTCTTCCCCATAACTCAGCGATATTTATTTTGAGAAGATAGAAAAATAGCGGCTAACTGCCACTCGTACTCCTCTCTCTCTCTCTCTCTCTCTCTTTTTCTCGTAGTTGGAAGCTGCTCGGTGTACGCGCGGCCATCTGAGACCTGCTGCAGAGCTTATCGGGTGTGAAAATCAATAAGAACGGGGGAAAATGCTCGCACTGCCGACGCTCTGTGCCACGAGCTCTTCATATATATATAGTGGCTGACGCTGCTGCTCCCGCTGCAACCTGCAACCGAATCATTTTTATCGCGAGAACTGTTCCTCTGCTGCGCGATAGCGTTTAATGGATTCGCTGCGCAGTTTGCTGCTTGTTCTATATTGGAGTGATTGTTTTTGAGGTTGAAGGTATTGTGCAGGTCAAGGTTTAGATCGTTATTCCATCGAAAACATTTTTCATCTACTCTTTACAATCAAAAGAATGACTCTTTTCTGTGCGAAATAGTGAATATTACCAATTGATTGAATCTAAACTTGGAAAAGTCCTACATCAGTTTTGTTTTAACGAAAAAATCTTTTTACTTTTTGATTGTAACAATCGATGAAAAGATGATTTCATAATATTGGTAATTAGAGAGCTTTTGGCAAACCGACCGGAGCAGCAAGGCAAGAGCAAAGCGAAAATGATGACAATTAGAAAAGCAATAAAGGATATTTTGAAAACTAGACTGGTACAAATGAAGCGAGTATCCGCATGAAAAATGTCATCGGAACTTTATTAATATAAGAGTATAGAGCGCGATACGTTGTAAGTAGGAACGGGAATAAGTCGTAGATCTTTCATCCGGTGCGAGTGTGCGAGCGTTCGCCTGCTTCATCATCTCACTGTCAATTTACGACATTACGACTCCTCGCCCACCCCACAGTGAAGCAGCGCCGGCAAATTTTACCCCAGCCCAGGGAATATTAGGAATATTAGGACGCTCTTCTCTCTCTCTCTCTCTCACTCTACTCCTGGCTAAAGCGTCGGGTTCATTCATGGGGCGCAATAATAATAAACGTGTGTCACGTCGTCATTAAGAGTCGGCTCGCATAAGAATGAAGACATTAGTGCGCGCGCGAGCGCATAGGGCCTTTATGCTCGACGCGAGGAGCACCCATTAAAATGGGATTCTTCCTCGACACTGGCAAACATATGGCTTCGTGCACCGACGCTTATGCCACCGATGCCCACCACTACTACTGCTGCTGCTGCTGCTGCTGCTGCTGCCCGCCCCGTCATATTTGTCGATATTACATCTTCTATACACACTCGCTGAATAAATTGATATCCTGTGTGTATTTGATGTACCCCCGCCCTATTCAGTTGATCAAGACATTATATTTGCACATTTTATTATTACATTTTTGTTTGTATTTTAGACTTATTCTCGGGTACAATTTTTATTCTAACTGTACATAATGGAACAACGAATTTACCTAAATTCCGAAAAATGTTTTGATTATATACGGTAAGTAAGGTTTCTGAACTTTTTCCAATTGTGGAAAAAAAAAACAAAAATTTGAAATTACAGTCACTCCCGACTTCGAATCTTGGGTTAGAGGAAGGGGGTGGGCATTAAAAATCGTATATCATTTGTATTTCAAAAATACTGAGCCTGATAAATTAACCATCAGATTGGGTACGATTGCGGATGAAAAAAATAAAGATGAAACCCAAAGCATCAGCGAGAGATCTTTCACAAATCTTTTTCGTTTCCGCGCGTCACCAAACGTGAGGGGAGGTGTAAGGCTAAAATCGCATAACCGACAGCGAGTGAGTGAGAGAGAGAGAGAGAGAGAGAGAGAGAGAGAGAGAGAGAGAAGGAAACACAGGAGGAATATAATGTAATATCACACCCTCGGCTGGGTGGGCCCCGTCGGGAGCCGGATTTAATGAAAAATAGCTGAATTTGTTGTCTCTGGGCCGCCCGAGGCCTCGCCTGTGTACCAGTAGCTCATATTGTTGTGCCTGCACGCACCTTCTCGCGATATGACGAGCGATAACCGTCCGCGATTACCTTCGGGGATCGCCTTCCGGCAATTTTCTCGGAATAAAAGATATTCTTTCTCCCCTCCCTTCCCCCTGTCCCCCCAGCTCGCGCTCTGTACATATATATATATATATATAGTGTGTGTGTGTGTGTGTGTGTGTGTGTGTGTGATGGTTTCGGGCGCATCGTCGAGGATTTTCCCCCGATTTCCCCAAAAAGCCTAATAAAAAATCACTTGCTAAGCGAATATATATACGCTCGAATGCAGTGAAAAGAGCGATGATGCCTATAAGCGTAAACCGAATGATTAGGCGGTTCAGGGAAACAATCTTCACCTTGGATTTTACTCTATAATTTTGGATATTACAATCTTATATTATAATCTTAATCAATTACAAAGGAGAAGTTTGGCACAAGTATAAAACATTCTAACTTACAAAGTTATAAATATTCTTCACAGTTTTAAATAAACTCTTTCACAATTATCACATAATCTCATGAAAGATAAAAAATTACAAATTTGCTCGATATACACAAACTAATTATTAAAATAAGTTAGAGCGTACGAGCCCAACTTATAACAGCCGGTACTATATCCAATCGTCCAATCGCGAAGCGAGATTTATGGAGCGACCATAGAAGCTATCTCCTTAACATAACTGATTAGTTTTATTAATAACAGTTACGCAGGGGAGGCAGGAGAGGAACAGGTATAAGGGGAGTGAGAGAGCGAGATCTGGAAATTTGTTCTTTCTTTTGCCGTCGGATACGAGTGAAACGTTATTGCCCGTCCCCCGGGGGAGGATCCGGCAACTGCCGAGTCTAATACGACGGCTACGCCGTATGAAGATTAATCGTCCGCTACCATAAAGCCATACGTTTTCTCCTCATCCCCCTAGCTTATATATATATACGCGGCTACTTAGATCGCACGGACCTCGTTCCGAGTCGCAAATTTAACGCTCTGCCTTCTTCTATGTAGCCTCTTCTCGCGATGCTCTCTATACATGTTTCATCTGAATATTCTATATCTGTCTGCAGCTTTCATGAAATATTTACTCCGAGTGCAGACTTCTTTTATCATAAATGATGAATTTTTTGAACGTCTAACCAGATCGATACAGCACACGAAACTATATAATATGTATCAAAGGATATCCGACATTAATGATCATGCTCAAAATTGCATATTGCAGAATATACATCGGAATACTTGTGAAACGATTAACAAACATGAAACCTAATTCCCGACTGCAGCCATGTATAACATACTAAAAATGCAGTGGCAGAAGGCAAACAAAATCCTTGTTCATAAATCAATGTCGACATCTCGCATATTGGCGCGGGGCTCATTTGAATTTCAGCGCGCGGCCATTTATAAGAGGCCGGACGAGTATATAGAGCGCACAAGTCGGCAGCACGCGACGGCATATATAATATCCTGCCACGGCGAAATGAATCGGGCGTCGCGAGGCAGCAGCTACTGTATGTACCCAGTGTTGGCGTGTCTCCGAGTCTCTCTCTCTCTCTCTCTCTCTCTCGAGCAAACCGCTTGGGCGACTTTCCACTGGGTTTACATCGATGGCCCATCAAACGGCCACTTTTTATATATTACTACCTTACTTTTCAAATTCTTGTATAAATTTTTGTATACGGTCCTTCCATGTTTCTTTTTTACAATTTTGACGACGATTCAACGTAGATAGGAAATATTGCTTTATCGATCTGATCACTGATTGAATTGACGATTCAACGTTCGAAAAGCGGAAAATTTTTTAATAGCAAATCGTCCGCGTCGATACCCCATTCTTGGCTCTGCAGCAGCACACGGCATACATACGGTCGAACGTGATGCAGCGGCTTTGGGCGACAGTGCACGCAGCAACGTCGCTATTATACATAGTGGGCCATTGGATGCGGCGCAATTTTCTGGATTTCTCAGCGCGACCGTCCCATTGCATCGCTCACACGCGGGACGATAGTTTATTCACGGCATCACTCGCTGAATTGGCTCGTGCGTAGAGTTCTCGGCCCACTGTCTCTGCGCATACATACATGTGTGTGTTGTATTGTGGCAGGAACGTGGCGCGCGGCTCTCCACGCGCATGTAGCGAAAACGTTATTACAGTTATCCCTGTGTGTACGAAATTAAACTACGCGTGTCGACGACGCTCTCTCTCTCCCTCTCTCTCTCTCTCTCTCTCTCTCGAAAGTCGCGAACGCGAACAAAGTGGATCGCGCGCTCAAACCGTGCATCAGCTTTTGCCGATCCGCTGCTATGCCGTTCCTCGAATTTACGATGGACTTTTTGAACTTGCGCGTGCAGCTGTTGTTCTTTACCTTTTGGAAATTTCGTTGTTTTTTTTTGTTTCTTGGGACGCGATAGCGCGGTAGGCAATACGCAAGTAATAGAGCTGTCATTTTGATCAAGCGATATATCTTTGCATTTCAGAATTACTTTATTACAAGTGCAAACGATGAAATTCGTATATTGTTTGAGATAAGGCAGGATGTGTGCTTATAAGATCGGTACACGAGCCGAGTGCGCTCTTGAGATCTCAGCGCGCGCGATTTAAATTCAATAAGCATTAGATTGCTAGCCGGCTATGAACTTGAATTCTTAATCGTATTTGATATAAGCAAGAATGAGAGAGGGAGGGAGAGAGAGAGAGAGAGATGGTCTTTATACAAAGGAGCGCGTACAGAAGGACGGCCCTCGTAAAATCCGAGAGCCGGCATATTATTTGCATCGAGCAAATAGGATGACGCTAACGAGGCGTTGATTAGGGTATTGGTGACGATGATTTAATTAGGTGCTACTTAATTAGTCAGGTGTGTTCGGTTAATCCCTCTCTGTATTTCATTAGTTACCCGCGGGGTACTCCCCGCTCGCGACCGAGCGGTGGACTCTCCCTCTCTCTCTCGACTTACCCGAGGGCGCACGCCAGTGGTTTACAAATCCTCCGCAACGCTCCGCGCTTTCCTTTCTCTCTATCGAGCTTTCGTCGCGAGCTTCAGTCGAGCTCTCGCCGGCGGAGAAGATTTTTCAGAGGCCGCGTTAATTTGTCGAGGGACGATAATAGATGGGGGACTGGTGAAGCGGAAAATTCTATGTTGCCTGTCGCCCTAAGTACATATAGCGTTTTCGAAAATTCACTTCCGGTCGAGGAATGAGCACCGCTGCAGTAGCATCAGTAGCATCAGCAGCATCGGCAGCATCAGCAGCTTCGGTGGTGTATAAGCCTGCGCCCTCAGAGCTCCCCCCGTCGTTAACTAGCCGCCAACTACGTTAAACACTGGTTTAAACTCCCCTACTCTCTTGTCATTCTTCTCTCCCTTGCTGCTCTGGCGCTCGCTGTACTGGTCTTGGTCGGGGTCGCTCGGGAAAAAACTTTCCAACTCTCTCTCTCTCTCTCTCTTTCGCTCTCTTTTCTCTTGTCTCCCTCTAGTAGCTTTATCTGTCTATATCTAGCTGACTTTCGCGCTACAGAGAATTCAGCTTTACAAGCGTTTCTTCCTTCAGTGGTCCAATTGTCGATTCCATCGAATGGCATTTTCTTATAGTCTATATTATGGTACAATTTATACAATGCTATAAAGTTTCAATGTATATATAAATATAGTAAGCTTTTGGAAAACGAACACAATTGAAATTTCATTTTCGTATCGATTTCATTGAAGGAATTGAAAAAGAAACTGAGCTACATAAGAATGAAAGAAAAAAAAAAGAATCAAGACCAAATTGCATGTGTGCGAATAGAAAGATGTGTTCTCCACGCGCCGCTCTTCGCCCATCTCCTTCAACAAAGTCGAAATCGGCGAAGGGGGCGGAAAGCTTTGGCAGAGGCCCCATAACTCGCTTTCGTTCATTAGCTCCGCACAGAAAGAGTGAGCGAGAACGGAAACAGAGAGAGAGAGAGAGAGAGAGAGAGAGAGAAGCAGATTGTCTCTCTCTCTCTGCTGAAGTCGAGTCGACTAGACTAGCGACTCTCGAGCGGCAGTTGACTGGATTTACTTTGACGAGAAGTTGCGGCGGGCCTCGTCGGCGCTTACAGCGAGGAGCAGCGGCGCGTGTGCCAAAGCCGCGTGAGCGAGTGCCTAACTCGATTCCGTTAGTTTAGTTACAGCCCGGGCGCTCGCTGCTTGGGCCCGCGCACCACTGAGAGAGAGAGAGAGAGAGAGAGAGAATTGCGTAGCATATATGTATAGAGAGAGAGAGAGAGAGAGAGAGACTGCTTGTACGCTGCGGTGGAGCCAAGCTGCGTGTTGGGGTCGCCGTGATTAGATTTACATGTGGGTAGGCGAGAGAGAGAGAGAGAGATATATATATATATATATGTAAGCGCGTCAAAACCCTCTCTATCTCTCTCTGCACACGCCCTCCTTCTCTCTCCAAGACTTGGTAAATATTAACCCAGCCCGGAGAGAGATAGAGACCAGTTCTTTGATTGCCACTACCGCTGCGCCGCAGTAGCTCCCGAAATTTCGCGTTGCGGTAACATTTTGCGGTTGAATCTCTCTCTGTGCATGTGTGTATGTGGGTCTGTTATCTCTCTTTTCTAGTTCTTCCTTCAATTTGCTTCGGCATTGTTGACTGTTTTCATCGTGTGCCGGAGTCCCGGTGATCCCGAGGATTTTCCGTTGCCTTGTTTGGTGTAAGGGCAGGGGATGGGGGGGTCGTTCGTAGATTCGTTCCATTAGAAGTTTTTTATGTGGACTACACGGATTTGGAGGCTCTTTGGATGCGTTTGATTTTTCGTTTCCATCCGAATAACGAATTTGTGCACCACTGCATGGCAACAATTGGAAGTACACCGATGATTTACTTAAACTAAAGCCTCGAACATTGTAACCTCCCATTTTAATTGTAACTCGATACAAATCCTATACATAATTAATGCCATCACAAAGAGCGACGTATACAGAATAAAGCCAACGGCAGCCCTTTCTCCAAAAATGGGAGCCCATTCTAAATTCTGTATATAAAAATCCATTCGTCACCGAAACCTGACTCGCAAAAATTTCTCGACTTCGACCCTACACACACACGCACACACACACACACTATGAGACGCGCGCTCGCAAGCAAGCAAGCAAAAGCAGCACACACATAAACACTGTACTCGATCTAAAGCCTTCCGCTCGATCGACCCATGGGCCATTGTGTGTCCAGCGAGCGCGCTCTGCCCCTATTTTCGTCAAATGAACCACGAAAATAAAAGAAAGAAAGCGACGGAGAAAGAGAAAGAAAGAGAGAGAGAGAGAGAGGGTAGAGTATCGGAGCAAGTTCCCGAGTTTCGATCGTATCTCGCGATGATTGGCGACAATTTTCCATTACTATGTATCGCCGGCCCATCTCTCTCTCTCTCTCTCTCTCTCTGGTCGCTTTTCTCCGCGCGTCTCTCTGGCAGTAGCCAACGACTCTATTGCGCGCGCTCCGAAAATCATTCCGCGTATATATAAATGCGTCTCTCTCTCTCTCTCTCTCACCCTCATACGACAAAGCCGTCTGTGCGTATACCAGTGAAAATCGCGCGCTTGATTAAGCAATTGCCGCAGGCGGGTTTATCGCGAGGAGCGATGCGCTTTTCGCTTTGCAGCTGAAGCCCGCCGTGATATGACGTGGCCTTTTGTTATACAACTGCTGCTGCTGTGCGTGCGCGAGCAACGGAGAGCGAGAGAGAGAAAGATGGAGCAGCCCCGACTGATCCATCAGCAGCACGACATCAGCAGCAGACGCGCGGGGAGGAGAAAAAAAGGAGCGCGGAGTCGGTGCCGTGGTTGCGCGACTTACGACTCGGCGACGACGAGGACGACGACGATGCCGGGGGACCAATCGTCCGTGCGATGAACACGTCGGGAACACGCATATCGAGGACCGAACTTTGCCTTTCTGGCGCACGCGACTCCAATATTCCTTCTAGCGTGTATTTACAATTATTGCATGGATTGGAGAGGATTACTTTTTTGTTGTCGCTTATAGGATGAGCGACTTTGGTTCGGTTCAAACGCGACCGTTTGGAGGCTAAACATAGTTGCATCTAATCAGGTTCAGAATATAAGAGAGAGATGATTATCTGGCATCCCTTGTTTGTTTATAGAATGTACAATAGTATAAGCGGTAGAAAATTGAAGTCGAGTCCAACGGCAAAATGGATGTAAAGAAGAATTTAATTTATAAGTTTGCTGAGTGCTCGCGATTGCGAGGCCACACCTATATAACATGGCCCCTTTTATCGTGGCAATGCCGTTTCGATTCGATGCGTCATATCAAAACTAAGAGTAACAACAACGTAAATCCCCGACATTTCTTAACCGGCCCACAATTCCAAGCTGGGGGAACCTCGTGCACGAAGTAAAAGTCGCGGTTGGACGACGCAACGCGCGGGCGCTGTGTGTAACGATTAATGTCACGTTTCGCCATACCACAGGGGCTTTTATATACCGTTGTGATTCTTCATGGTTAATACCTTGGCTACTTGGCTTACGTGGCCGAACAATCGAATATGGCAAAGGCCGCCGAACGAGCCGCAAAATTAGCATCTCGCTCCTTAGCAATATACACGCACACACACACATATATATATATATGCGTTGGCTACTGGTCTAACGCAGTTACGTCACCCAACCGGGGTCTACATACTTAATGTCTTTTGTAGAAAAGGTTTGCACACACAGGTATGTGGAGTTTATGGGAGATTTTTAAGCCAGCAAGTAGGAAAGAAATATCTGTTATTCTGGCGATAAGTTTCACGATAGCAGTAATGTTTAAAGACACTTTACGATCGCTATCGTCGATGAATTTCAAGCGCCTTGGCGAGTGATAAAACGTTGGAGTTATCGTCGGGATTTATTGTTTGCAAGACGGCTTTGTCGCTGAAGTTCCATGAAAAATAAATTTTAAAAATTATGAAATCAATGCATTTGCCGTTATATGAAGTTTGTGAAAAAAAATTTATCGGATCCTATAATGGACGATGAAGGAGATAAGTATGTTATATATCGTAGAAAAAAAATATGTACATAGTAAAAATACTATATTAGTATTAATTTCAATCATTTGAATCGAACAATTGTCGTATATAGAATAGTCGACAACGAAATAAACAAGATGGCAAAAGGGCAAAGATTACGCGAAAAGACAGTGATATTAAGTTTTCTCGAGAAAGTAAATATTCCTTCGCCATGCATACTTCATGCGCTTGACATTATCTTTTCACCCACATTATATTGTAGGATTTCTCTATATCTTTGTGGTTATTCTAAAAAAAAAGGAATTATTATACCAAATGTTGTGTATGTCTGACAAGTGTTTTATATATATATATATATTGAATTCATTCATAAAATCTATGTTCAGAAAATCAATTAGCATACCCAAAATGTACCTTCTCCAGTTATTAAAGAAAAAAGAAAAAACAAGTTATCACGCGATATGTTCATTCTACCATATTCAAATCCACATTCATCAACATTTACCGAACACCTCTATTTATACGATACATGCCAGAAATCCCCTTTTCTCAGGGTCTAGCAGACGAGTTCGTCAATCATTTCGTGCGGTACGTGACTAGAAGTGCGCGCTACGTAGCGTAGAATAACTCGATTTGCTCACCTCGCACATCCGGTATATATATACGCACATCGTGTACTCGCGTCGCTGCAGCTCGCGAGTATAAGCTTCGGGATTGACTGACGCGCCACACTCATTCAGTTCCCTCGATTCGCGTCAATGAGTGTTCGTCTTTTTTTTTTTTGGTCTTATGCGCGACGTTTTTCTTTGTCCCTTCGTCTTTTTCTGACTTACCGTTGCGCAGCCCCATCGTTTCTAGCCTGACTTCGTTAGATCGGGACTGAGGCGGGTGACGGGATCGATGTGGTTTCAGATAGATTTGCGGAACGTTGGGGTAGATAATAGTGTATTTTTGAAAAAACGCTGGCTGTACTGTTTCTCTCGTTTATTCTCTCGTATTTCTTTGTTACAGTTATGATAACTTAATTCAATGGCTATAAATATTGCAACATTAAAAAGTAGGTAGTATGGGGGGGGGGGAGGAAAGAAAGAGCTTAACTATGTATATACTGACCTTTGACTGATTTGTTGGGTGGCGGGGTGTCGCGGCTCCACGGCGGATCCCCGTGACCCGAGAAGTCGCGCAATTTGAGGTAGGATATCGTGAGCCTTATGATAGAGGCCTTGTCCAGCTGGGAGGTTATGGCGGCCGGCAGGGGCAGCATCTTCGCCAGCTCGTAGAACTCGAAGTTCTCCTTGCCCCTGCGCGATCTCGCCGCATCCCTGCTCTTCTCCTTGCGCAGCTCGAGGATGCTGCAATTCAAAAGACAAAACCCATTGTTACAACCTTCCTATTATATACCACTCAGCTTAAGTGTTTATAATATATATAAAATATGCATATGGTGTGTTCGGTTTTATAGCGATTCCAGTTCGTGTTAGACAGATTTGCAATGGCTATATTTGAAATTACAGAATGGTAAAGCCATCACGAGCTGTTTAACGAGTAATCTGTGGAGATTATAGGTATACAACAATCTGTCAGCTTATTAGTCTAAACCTAAAGGTATATAGGAGAGAATTACTTGTTAGTAAAAGGAACATTTCCGCTATAGCTGAGACGCCAAGGCGTTCCAAAAAAATTCAACCAACACTCTTCTAATCGAATTTCGTGTATAAATTTGTCCGCGAATAACTATCAAGAATTGGTGTATATAGTCGCGAGCGCGCGGAGGAGGCGTGGCGACGATATCCACTCTCTCACTTCCTATACGCTTACAGCTCGATGTATATACATACGCATAAACATATATACACAAAGCGCCTGCACTGCACACACACACACACACACACATACACACTGCGCAGCGTCGGCGGGGGCCTAAACAGCATGCATTATTCAATTCGCCACGAAGCCCGCGTTTACCGGCGGGGAATATAGGCAGTAAGTGCATCCGATCGAATGCAGGCGTCGGCGGCGGCGGCGGCGGTGGTGGTGGTGGTGGCGGCGGCGGCCCGGGTGCCACGCCTCCGTCGCCGCGTCCAGCGCGGCCGCGTTTCCGGTTTTGCGCGCGCGGCCCCGCGGCCACCCGGGCCAATGGACGACAAGCCTCCCCCTCCCCCCGCCGCTCGCCCGCACACTCTACACGGAGAGACACACGTAGAGAGAGAGAGGAGCCCGCATTTCCAGGTGAAAACATGGCGCGTTGACGTTTTCGCGATTTTCGTACATTGGCATACATGAATTTCGCGGCGATGAGGGTGACTTTGGGCTTTGGTATTGTATTAGGATTCGACAGTTGCGGTTATATGGTCGGATGGATGAATCATTCGCGTCAAGTGCATGTGTTCGAATGAATATCGTTGATATGCGAGATGGTTTATAATAAGGGGATTCATTTGGTATGCTAAGTGGTGCGAGGCCGAAGTGGTAAGACTGTGATGAGCGAAAAGTTCGATTGGAGCTACTCGGATTTATTTCCGAGATTTGGATTTACTAAAAGATTTGAATTCGATTTTTTTTCTTCTGCTGAACCACTAAAGAATTAAATATATAATATATATCATATATGTATTCTGGTGAGAATATCTCAAAAGGGGGTAAAAGGTAAAATATTTAGATAAAACAGTGACACAATGAACGAATGGCACCGTAGATACATCCTTATGGCACGTAAAGCGTTTAAAATACGAGGGCAAGCAAAGGGCAACGGCTATTAAAAGCAAATCCAAGCGAAGAGATGCGAGACGATATTCAACACGAGCGGATTCGGCTCGCGCAAATACATCCCCGACGAGTCGTTCATTCGCGATGCGCGACATTGCGCGAGGAGGTAGGAAAGAAGAAGAAAAAACGAGGTAGTACAATTAAATGTGGCCATTCCCGGCGGGCGAAGCTCGGGCAAAAGGGTTAAAAACAAGATGGCTTTTTATTGGTGGCTCATTACGCTTAACGACTGTAAAACGACGTCGTGCCGTCTTTTCGTGGCTCGGGGTATACTTTGGGAAGACTTTGGGAGAGCGCACCATTAACCGCGAGCAGGTCAAAAGTCATAAAGAAGTGGCGCCGTGGTCTCTTACGTACCTTCTGGGCTTGGGAATCTCTCTCTGTCTTTCTCTGTCTCTCTCTCTGTTCTTTTGTATGGAGGAGTCTCGAGAACATGAGAGAGTGAAATATAGTCAGCTTGGGCAAAGCAAGGGTTAGGAAACAAAGCGGTGTAAATAAAGAGAAACGCAGGGGAGGATGTAATAACAAGAAATACAATAATGGCTATAATGAGTATTCAAAATGCGTAAGTTTGATAGATTGGAGAAATAATTATATGCATCTTTTATCGATTCGGCCACAAAGTACATTTCCTCTAAAGATGTTTCAATTTTTGCTCGGAACGCTACATTCAGTCATAAGCTGCTGCTTAATCGGACCGAAAGAGCAGTGTCGAGCGGATAGCAGAGAGAGTGGAGAGAGAGAGAGAGAGAGAGAGAGAGTCACATGCAGAGAAGCTAGTCCATCGAGGAAACGACAGGCGGCGAAACTGGCAAGAGTATAAGAATGAAAGGGAGGTGAGACGAGGAGGGGGGAGAGAAAATGAGAGAAAGAAGAAGAAGAAGCACCGGAAAAGTGTCCCCTGCCGAATCTACACTCTTGTACTCCCCGTGGGACAATGAAAGCCACTTTCCCTCTTTACTTTACGTAGGCATCTCGCCAATGCAACTTTTCGCTTCCTTAGCGTTTCATGCTCTCTTTCATTTCCTTACGACCTCGACTCGCACTACGTATATATACCGCTCGAGTACGCTAAAGTAGAAGGTAAGAGAAACAACGAGATATCCGAGTGCTCCAATGTCCGATGAGTGTGTCGCACCCACCGTTGACACTTTTTGCAATGGAAAATTTATTATTACTTTTTTTATACACCGCTGCAAAGTGAAAAGTTTCACTTGGAATTTGTCGTTCTTCCAAATTGTGTTGAAAGCCATTTGGTTAAAATTTATTAACTTGGTAGTGAAAGTATGGTTCGGTTGTGCACCACTCGCCAAAATCTTTCAGTTTGTTCAGATATACATCGTCGAAGCAAGAATTTCCTCGACGACAAAAGATCGTCGGCTCGATAATCGGCGCGAAGCGTCTAAGCCAAAAGGCACTATAGGAGCGGATTAATTTCAGCGATTCAGCGAAAAGACGCGATATAGGAGAGGAAGCGGTATACACTTGGTTGGCTCCTGATTGAAATGTCTCTCAAGGGACTAGGCACGCGAGAACGAGTCGTTCGCGGGGAGGGAGTCGTTGGGCCGCTATGCCATACACTGCGACAAACGCAAATCTCCGAAAAGCTTGTGTAGTCGACCATGGCCGATAAGAACTCACATTCTCCTTTTCTCTCTCTCTCTCTCTCTCTCTCTATTTTGGGTCGAGCACTACGCGTTGCGAGTCTCTAGAGTAGTCGTAAATACAGACTCGTAAACATTTTTCAGGGTTGATCCCCCTGCAGCATTTGCAAAAGTGCCGTATAAGGCAGTTTTCCTTTGTACTACTACGTTGTTCAAAGGTATACAGTGTTGTTTTTGACTATAACGCTGTCTGTATTAACTATATTGCATGGTTATGTATTTTAGTGAGGCAAATTAAGTTAATTGATTATAGATACTTTTAAATACAAATCAATTGTGAACTAGTCACGAAAAAATTCTTAATTATATAATCTACTACTTATGTGTACACTTCAAAATAATGCAAAACTATCAAAAGAATTGGATAATATAGCAATAACAATGTCGAATGAAAAAAAAACGAAAACATCACTGAACGTCTTTTCCTGCTAACTTCAAAGGGCGAAAGTAAGTCGATCCATCGCTCTGTCTTTCTCTCTCTCTCTCTCTCTCTCTCTCTCTCTGGGTCTATCTGAAGCGGCCTATACGATATTGCGCCCGGGAAATTTTCTTCTCCCTCGAGGTGAAGAGAGTAGCGAGAGGTAAGTCGATCTCCCGAGCAATGCACGCCTATATACGGCCGTCGTCCGGAGGCATCTGCAGGCGCGTGAAAATAAAATTAAGCCCCAACTTTCGGTCAAATTGGTTGAAATTGGGCGTCGGGAGCACGGCGGCGCGAGCGGCCCGGACGTCCCGTGGGGTCGGCGAAACGTCGATGCCTCCTTCCTCGGTAGCCTGGCGAGCGGCGAGCTTTTTCCTCGGCTCTTCTCTTTTGACGTGCTCATACGCGCTCTCTCTCTCTCTTTCTTCCACTTATACGCTCCTTCTCCCCAACTTTTTCACTCGCTGTTGTACCGTATATGTACGTCTGCTATCAATTTGATTGCTGATTTTCAAATTCCTTCATTATATTGTTGAAGTAATGGCGGAACAAGAATTTCTAGCTGGCCATTGTTCACAAATATCACGTATGTGCACGTGGCCCGATAACATAAAAAACGTATATCGTTTTCGTTACTTTTCTCTCGTAACTTTTGACTTTTGATACAAGTTGTCATTATCTACAGACATTCCCACGGACGGAGCTCGCATCTTTGGACAGAAGTAGTCAAAAAGAAAAGGAAAGAGAAAAGGAAAGCCGCGCTCGCACATATATACACAGCAACACGATGCACGGCTAGACGTTTGGGGTTGCCAAGTGCTGCGCTGGTCCATCAATAATTCAGCAGAGGACCATGACGAGGTTATCGCGCTCGACGCCTTTGCTCTCTTCTCTCGCGCAGCACTTCCTTCTCTCGATCACCACAGTTTGGCAGTCGAATTCGCTCAGTCTCACTC
>UELU01143223.1:82216-96607 GCA_900490025.1 Megastigmus dorsalis
ACCCCCACCCACCCTCGAGCGTCTTTATGCGTATGTAGGAAAACGTGGTTACGCTTAATCGCACCTCTCTCTGCTCTTCCGTCGTCTTCTATTTCTTTTTTTTTTTCGAGCTCCAGCGCGCCTTTTTCGCCCGATACACCGACGGGGGACGAGGCGAGGAAAAGATGCATAAAAAGTTCCGCCCTCGCGAATACATTATGGGGTGAAAAGCAGGGAGGACGTGAAAGTTTTATCGGCGAATGTGCAGCAGCGAGTGACCGGAAGAGAGAATTATTTATATATAGAGATGGCTCATGCGCGACCGCTCATATATGTATATATATATATATATATTGATGTGTTGGTAATTCGTTAGAGGGAAGATAGGATCGGTGTGTAGCCGCGCTATTAACAAAGGGATATGCCTTCAGTTGCAGCAATTACCGAACGTCTACTTCCACCAATTATTCCGAAAATGTACACATGTGCGTAATCGTCTTTCCTATATAATTAACGAAAAAAGCCCGCAGGCGGCGTTTCGCTCGAGTCGCGTCAACCAGAGCAGCGTGCGCGCGTATCATCAAAGCGTATACGCCATCGTACAGTTCGATCGTCGCCGTCGTCGTCTTGGTCGGGGCTGGCATTTGCCGTCGTTCCACTGCCGCGACTCTTGCAGTTCTCCTGGCGCGGAATTAGCTTGCCGAACACGTCCGACGGCTCTGCTGCCGCTACTGCTGGTCGCGCTATAGTAGACGGCTCTTTGAAGGTCCCGAACTGGCTGTCCCGGAAGCGCGCGCGATATCGCGCCCGAGCCTTTGGCTCGGAAAACCCGATCCTCAAAGCAAATCGGTGTGCGACTCTGCTATATATACATATATACATATACCGAACGATAACGAGGCCAGAGATACGTGCGAGTAGTAGTAGCAGCTAGTCTCTGTGTGCAAGGGATTGGCCAGTTCCAATTCCCTCTCTCTCAATCTCTTTTTTGACTTTTCCTCGCGTCCCTGATTTGCACATCTGCAGTGCAAAGTGCATTTCGAATAGCCGTTCTTTTTTTTTGCCAAAAATAGCGTACAGCTACACTGAATTTCGTTTTGTGTTTCGGAGTTTTTACTTTGATCAAGTATAAAGTGAGTGGCCGAGAGCTGCTTGTTCGTATATGTGTATTCCGATAAAACTGTCTTGCAGCACTAGCAAGTATATGTGGCAAGACCAACCGAGCAAAATCAACGCACGGTCGAGATAAGGCTACCCTCGCCTCTCTACTCCTTACGGAGCTTTAAATCAGCGTCTCTCGCGCGTCGAACAATCAGACATTCGGTATATACTGCCTATATGGACAATGCAGCTATATATATATATATACAGCAGCTCGGACACATCGGCCTAGAAATCAACAGTCCAGCGCAGGAAATGGCGTTTCCTCGTCTACTATACCGAGAGTCGAGGGCCGCCACATTTCGTGGACTCTCTCGTTACGCCATCGGCTCGATATATATACAGAGGCCGAACGCCGCAAAGAAAAGAGGGAGCGAGATAGAGAGATAGAGAGAGAGAGAGAGAGAGAGAGAGAGAGAGAGGCCAAAAGAAAAAAAAGGGAACACTGCAGCACACGTGAGACATAGAGGGTATAGGAGAAATTATGTCGAAACCGGAGTCGTAACATTAGGAGCATTGTATTGTACCGCGCGTCGGACTACGGCTCTCCTGGGACTAGCCACGGCGCGTCGAGCTTATACGTATAAGTGCGCGTCGCCGCCACCAGCAGCAGCAGGCAAAAAGGGGGATGATGATTCGGCCGCTCTGCTGCTCCTGCACGCATACTCGCACACGCACAGACTCAGACACACACACACGTGGAGGCGCGGGGAGCAAGTGCGCTTGGTCCTTTTCCAACTCACGTTTTCTCTTTCATGCCGAGCGAATATATGTACGTACGTACAATGACCATACATAGAGAGAGAGAGAGAGAGAGAGAGAGAGAGAGAGAGAGAGAGAGAGAGAAAAGGGGGTGTGAAATCGTGCCCTCAGGTGGCTCGCGCAGGCCGTTCTCTGTGCCGAGTGAATGATTTAAGTGAATTAAGTCGGCAAAGCCGAGTTCGCGGCGTGCATTATAATTTCTCTCTCTCTCTCTCTCTCTCTCTTTCTCTCTCGGTCTGTTTCTGTTTCGTTCTGGTACAAAAAAGAAAGGAAGATGAGCGTATGCAGTATAGATATGCAGCGCGAGAAGGAGTCGCGAGGTTCGCCAAGAGGAAATTAAGTACAGGCGCCGCGATGCCGATCGGCGCGCACGACGACTGGCTGCCACTTATGCGCCTTCTCGCTTTCGTACGTAACGAGAGAACAGCTAGGAGGCGCGCGCGAGAACGGGGAATAAGCTGCGCGGCAGCCGAGGGAGAGGCGCCGCTCGAGGAAAAGGGTGCAGCTTTACAAGAGGCGCGAGGGGCTTTAAAGGGTGCTCCAGTCGAGATTTCCGGCCATTGATATGGATCTGACGCTTGTTGGCGCCTCTATCCTCCCCTCCCTTTCTCTCTCCAAGTGTAGAGGTGCGAGAGCTTTGATTAGCCGTGTCGAGGGGTGCTTTTACTTTTATTTCTCGGCCGGGGGACTATGCTGCTCTTTTTCCTACCCTGTAAATTGCTCTTTCCGATGTTGATTCTGTGATATTCGGTACGATTTCTCAGTTGATTTTCTTTTTGCACGCGACGATATGTTGTTTTCATGCATTCCCGGCTCGAGATAATAAATTTATTGTAGAAAAGAAACGCTGACTTATGTTTTTTTAATAGTATATAAAAGTAGGCCGATTTTATTTTATGCTCTTCGAAAATTCTGTGCGATTAATTGATTAATTCTTTAGTGCGGTGAAAAATGTAGAAAATCTTGTAGATCTCAGTGCTCGATATGATTTACAGTTAACAACACGGTTTTACGTAAAAAATCACTGTAATGCGGATAAAAACGGAAAACCTCAACAATGTTTAAGGTTAATCGTAGCAAATTAATCTAATTTGAAAAATATGGTAGACCACACGTAACGTTTCATTAACCCCAGATGAATGTTTATATCCGAAGCCGGCATCGCTAAATTGCGGTCTACGAGAGACAAGTCCAGCGTAACATAAGACTTTGCCGCTGAGGTCTTATACAATTACTCGCAGTCAGTGAAGCGTATAATTAAATGAAATTACTCGCTATACTCCGTTAAAGTGTCGTACATCGACCATCGACGACAAGAATAATTGTATAATTCTCGACAAAACTGTCCTGCAATATTTATAAAGATGTAAAAACGGTTTGAGTAAATAATTACGTTGTTACAAGGTTTTAATAATTTCGCTATATGAGATGTGAGCCGAGACTGCGAATTGAGAATGAAAGAGAACGTCTGCGAAATGACAAATAAAAAGAGTCTGACTAACTCTGAGATAAAGAGAAGGTTGTAAGAAGCCTTAAACTCTTCTTTATCTCGGCGTCATCGCGAATCTTTCCTACCATCGTCGACAAACTTCCTCCTACTTTTTTTTCTTACCAAGTATAAACTCGGTCACCTCTTTCTAAGCGTTTGAATGAGTAGCGCTAAAAACTTTAAATATTCTTTAAAAACCGGATCAAAACATTAATTCGTTCCGAATATGTAGTTTTTTAAATTTAACAAATGTATAAAATGTGCACGAGAGCATTGGCATTATTAACTGAATTATTAAACGCACAATGTACTCTCGCTGTACATAAATATTTCAAAACCAAATTGGCTGACTAATCCCGAAAGAATTGGTAAACAGTGCTCTTAAAAAACCGAAACTTTTTCCAGCGTTCATAAAGTCAACGTCGACATTCCCAAAAAAAAAAATCGTGCACTTCCATTTTCCCAGTAGTTGTGCAACGCTGAACAAAATGTGAATATCCGTAAAAGTGAAGACACATCGGATGAGTTTTGCGATCGGGTTTCTTAATTGACGCGGCACGTGTAGCTGAGTTGTCGGAACTCGTTCGCGCCTCTATATACAAAAGACCAGTTGTTGCGCAATGCGAGAATGAAACACATCAAGAAGCTAGATTTTCGAGAGAGCATGGGTTATCATTCTTTCTCCTGCAATATACGACGACAGGTTTCTGGAGTAAAGGAAACGTAATCGCGGCTACCGTTTCCAGTCGATGTGTAAATAAGTTTTTCGTTATATGATGAAGCTTTGGATTCTTTTGCTTACTCGTAGAGGAAGCTTTGTAATGGTAAACATATTTTAAAGAAGGTTATAGGAAGAATGTTATTGCAAGTATTACTGCATAAAAATAAGCGTTTTTTCATGCATGTATGTGAACGTGTTGTTTTTTTTTTAAATCGAATAAAATTACACAGTATACTTTTGAGAGCTTTTATAATTAAATGTCATTTGAGACTTCAAGTTTTATAGGCTAGGTGCTTATAGCTTAATTTATTTATGATTTGTATTATTAATATATCAGCACAAATGATTAAATTTGAAGTTTTTCCGTAATTCCATTTTTTTCCATCAATTTTACGTTTTCTAAATGTTAGAAAGTGATAGTTGTAAGATAGCAATGATTTATTCTGTAAATTTCGTACTTTTCAACGAATAGGGATTTAAGAACGATACTTGTGTTACAATTCTACTTCTATTGCACAAAACTATTTTGATATTTAGACGAAAAAATATGCAAGTAAGTCAAGAATGCCCATAAACGTAAGAATGCGTACGTAAAGTATTACCCGACAAGTTTCTATTTAAATGATGTTAACATTAGCGGAACCTGTTTTCTTTTTTATGGATACTTTTGCTTGTAGCACTTGCCGCACATTTAAAATAAACTTGAAGAATTCAACAGATTCGTAATAAGTAAGTCACAACTATGTACAAAAGTAAAAAGAATAAAATGTATTGCAATATGATGATAAATCATATTGCACGATGTTAAATTCACATATGATACGATAATATTGTAAAACATTTTATAAGACCAAATATTTGGCATTCTTAATTGTTCCAATGTTCTTCTTTATCCTCGTAAAAAACCTTGGGCTAATAGAAACTCAGAGCGTATATATGGAGCATGGAACGAAAATTCAACATATCTAACGCAAGAGTCGAATAATCAAGGTATTCCCGTCTTCCGCGCGTCTCGTCCCACGTAAAAGCGAAGCCGCTGCGCCGGATGTTGGGAACTTGCGTAAATAACTCGGTCGGTGGCGAGTTTGCGAGTCCGCGGCAGTGCACCAGACACGCATACAATGCGGTGTGCGTTGCAACGACGCAAGGGCACAAGAGCGCGCAGCGTACGACGGCAGTGCCGGGGGATAATAAAACGAAAAGCACGGTAGAGAAAGAGGAGAAAGAGAGAAAAGACTTATACGTAAGAGAGAAAGGAGGCAGACATGAATTTAAGGAATATCAAAGGGGGGAGAGAAAGAGAGGAAAGAAAAACGAAGAAGAGTAAAGAGGAGGGGGAGGAGGAAGAGGAGGAGGAGGAGGAGGAGGAGGAGGAGGAGGAGGTTCACGATGACGCTTAGATAAGGGAGGGCTTAAAGTCTACGTGATAAGCTTCCCGATGCGAAGAACGAGCCTGAGAACTTTTGGTGAACGGACTCTGTCTTTCTTTCTTTCTTTCTTTCTCCTCTCTCTTTCTCTCTCTTTCTTTCTCTTATACACAGCGAGAGGAGCAAAATATCTTGCACCGGCGACGACGAAGACGAGGACGACCTGCAGGGAAGAAAAGCGCCTTGGTGGGGCTCTCACGTCCGATGGCTCGTATCCGGACATTCGCGAGTAGTCTCTCTCTCTCTCTCTCTCTTCGGCGACTTCCGGGAACGTGAGACCGTAACTACTTGCGCCTGACTTATTCCTGCGCGAGCGAGTGAACCCGCGCGGTCACTGATCTCTTCATTTGCCTCGCGCCGCCTATAATAATAACGCGAGGATCATCACCGAGTCGAGTGCGCGCGAATTGCGACCAATCATAGATGGGAAACGTGTTACCGATAATGCGCGCGCACGCGTCCGTGTGTGGGTGCGCGTACACGCCGAGAGGGTGAAATCTTTGATCGTTCGGATGCTTTCGTTGTGCTGTGGACTTTTGGTGTTGGTGCACAGGAAGCTGTGCAAATGAAATACTAGTCGTATTAGTTAGTAATGGAGGTTGTGAGTTCAGACTAATGCATAATACAAATAACGAATGGATGGAAAATTTTGTTTTTCGGCGCCAAGCAATCGTGATTGGCGAATCAATGACTCGGTATATTCGCTATGAGACTACTTAATGAAATCGAGAAAAGGTGAATGATAAGAACTATGTTTAAGATGCTTAAAAATTAATCGTCTGTTACTACTGGCAGCATCAACGAATGTTATCCAAAGTTAAACCTGTTCTCTAATTTGATTTCGAGTAAGAATTTTTGGTCTTTACTCGATTCGAGTAAAAAATGACTCGCTTAACCTAAGAAAAAGATGATCAACAAATTAACAAAATACCACCATTTTAGTTGAACAACCTCTAAAAGTTCTGCAACATTCATAATTCAGGTAATAAACCTTCTCCAATTTCCAATGGGTATACCCTCAGAAACAAACCCCCCCCCAAATCTACGAATGCCGCATGAAAATGACGCGACTCGCAATTCTCCCCACGGGCGTAAAAAAGAATAGAAGACCTGCACACGTCCAGTCTGATAAATGAGAATTCCAGGCGCGAGTGTAAGGTTCAATCTTAACGCGCGAGCCCGGTAACGGCGCATCGTAATCGAGTGTCCGAGGAGCGAGAGAGAGAGAGAGAGAGAGAGAGAAGGGAGCTGCGCGGCAAGACAGGAGAGATGAGAAGAGGTGTTGACGGCTCCCCGGGTTGCCCCGTCAGCGTGTCAGCGTTCCTCTGCCGATCGCCCTGTGTCTCTCTCTCTCTCTCTCTCTCTCCCTCACTCTATATATATATACATATATACGTGTAGCGTAGGGTTTACGGCCGCGGCGTGACGTACTCCTCCTCTCCACCCTTCAACGACTCTTGCACACACTCGCACAGAGAGAGAGTCACCCGCACACGACAACATTCACGTATAGCCCATTGCCAGCCATCAGCGTTCTCCATTATCCACTCGCTGGTGACAGAAATCTCCCGGGAGCCTCTATATACGCATTTCGTTTAGGTCCTCGTGTCGGCGCGAGTGTTGCAGGTCCTTTCTCCCTCTCTCTCTCTCGTTTTTTCGTTTTCTCTTTATTTGACCTTTTTCTCTCTCTCTCTTACTCTCGCGTCTAAGTGCGCGCTACGGGACTGACACGTTCGCGAGAATTTATGGGATGCTGCAGAGGCTGTATATGTTGATTGAACTCTGGCCTCTTTCGAGTCCTATGTCGGTAACCGCTATTTCGTTTGGCTTATTGGATGGCAATTCTTGCATTTTTGCACTCTGTATATATGTACAATTTTTTACACGTTTTTTCCCTTGATTTGGTGGAGTAATTGGAAATTTTGAGTAGTGAGATTAAAAGGAGATGTTCAAAGTCAGAGAAGCGCGCAGTCGATATATCTGTTGCAAGGGATATTTCCACATAAATAGCAGTCTGGTTCGTTTTGAATTATCGAACATTGCGCACATCCCTCGAACTAAAATTAGGTTACGCGTTGGGACTTCAATTTATTGATTAGCAATTTGCAATTCAATAGAAGCATTTTGATTATTTGCTCGGAAGATTTAAATTATTGATAAAAAGAAAATATGTGTTATTGCGAGTCGAAAACGGAGCGTCCACGCTCAATGAATGACGCACACTAATCTTTTATTTACGTAAAGTGTGTCTGTGTACCAGCCACCAAATGATAATTAGATTATTCCGTTCATTTGAATTGTTTACGTAACTATATTCTTAAAATTAAAATCCGAAGGCCTTTACAGTGTGATTGTTATGTTCGGTTTAATTGGATTGAAAGTGACGTCAGTCGTATTCGGAGATTCTCCACTCATTGTCTTACAAGACATTTGCATTGTCACTTGGATCACTATTAATAATTATTAAACGATACTTAAATCAATTAGAATATAGAAAATGAGAGTTAATGCAAATTCGTCCATCATTCGCATTTAACACATTATTAAATTCGCCATATTCCGAATGTCATATGAAAGCATATCACAAGTGCTGGTAAATATTTATATGATAATCAAATAAATAAATAAATTTTATAGTAAATTGTGATGAACAAGTCTATTTTTATGTTATATTATCTGGTTAATTTTGGAGTAGTTTATTACGATGTGATGTATACTTTGCGTAAATTCGTACGATAAATCAGCCAACACCAACTTAAAAAATGTTAATCTTCACAATTGGATGATTACACAAATTTTACACTTTATTTTGAATGTGGACAAACATAATTTAGTTTTAAGGATCAGTTTCGTAAATGAGCAGCACTTATACCAACTAATTTAGATATAAAAACAATTTTTATATTCTTTTATATTACAAAATCTAATTACAAAGACAAAATATATTAATGTTATTAAAATATTTTTAAAAAGACATGAAAAACTATAAAAAATTTTGAAATCTTAGATTTAAGATACTCTTTTCAAATTAATAGAACACATTTTATAGAGATGAAGTTCTGCAAAAATTTTCAACACCAGTATATATTATTTATATAGTACTGATTTACGATTTTCTTTATGCTCAAAACAAAGTGGACCATGTAAAAATTTTTAGATTCAAATGGATTAAATCTAATTTGGTCTTTATTAGCTTTACACAAGGTACACAGCAAGAATTAATTATTGTAAGTTAAGCGATAAGTTCTCAAGAGATCAATTGTGTTGAGCCAAACATTCACCACTTCTATGCATAAAGTGATTTTTTACAGTAACATTATTTGAATTATTAAAAGTACCTTATACAACCATGTACTTAAGAAGAATGCTTGTTAATATTTGATAGGGATTAGAAAGCGGATAGCATACATGGCGAGAAAAGACAAATTTAAGCTTAGTTAGCATCCCCATCACCTTGAGCTAGTTCATTGAATCCCTGGCTATAAGTATTGACACTGTTGTAATAAAATTATTAGGTACTAACTAATATGCTTGTATTCTATAATTGTTGGTAGATATTGGATTTTATAAAAGCTACAATATCAATTATCATCACTGATTCTTGATAAACTAAGAGACATTCATGGTTATCTCGAATAATTTAATCCATTGTAACAACTATTAGAACCGACATTTCAATATTAGACGAAATATTACAACAATAAATTTAAAATAATAACTTTAATGGATCAATGATCAGAAACATTAGTACCACATCGGTAAGAAGCTCCTGGATCGTATTAACATCGGGTATTTGATTGAAAATACTTTTAATTCATTAACTATTTCGTTCTCTCAATTAGTTTTACAATAATTATAAAATTTTGCTTGTATATTCGGATAAAAATCTGTTAATGTTTGGTGCAAGATGAGGTGTCAAGATGTCTCGTACTGCTATTTAATATACTATACACTAATTAACTATATGAAATTTGTAATCGATTTACTTTTATTACACAATGGTATGAAAAAATTTTCATTATCTTATACTGAATTAAATTTAGAACTTTACAGAATCGTTCAATAAATTGATAAGCGTTCAGCAAATTTATTTTACAATGTACACAATTTATTAATTGTAACAAAGTGGGTTGTTGCATTAAAAGAACTTTGATAATTGAACATTAACCATTCCTCTTTTGGAATGACAGTGACTCCTTTACCAAGTAATCATAAATCAATCTCACATCATTTCATTATCAACCCTATATCAGGTACTTTCGGATAACGCTATAACATATGCAGTAAATGAATGTCATTGAGTTAAAGATGATGTGAAATGAAAGAGAGAGAGAGAGAGAGAGAGATGATGGATATAAGATAAGTAAAGAGAATTAAATATAAAAGATATAAAAGATATAAACACAACATGCCCTGGCTCGAGGAGAGGACCCTGACTCTGTTTGTACGGGACACAGAGGTCCGCCGGTACGAACCAGGAGTGCGTGAACGCGGGGTTGATGTTGAGGGGACCGGGTGGGCCCTGATGGTGTCCACCACCGACCCCAACTCCCACTGGGCTCTGACGTTGAAATCCCCCGTAGTCCATCGCCACCTGGTACGGCAACATCCTCGCTCCGATCTCTCCAGTCACCTCCTTCTTCTCCTCCTCCTCCTTTGCACTCTCCCTCTATATACTCAATATATTGTCGTAGTACCACTTGAACAACTCTCTTTCGCAAAAGTCTGCTGCTGATGCTGCGTGTCACCAACACCCGTATACGTCCATCAACCGAACCGATTTACCGATGATTACCAAAAAAAAACGAAAGAAAAATAAAAAGCAGAAGGAAGCAACCGTTATCACACTGTTTATCGCAGCAGCCACTGTTCATGTCCGTGCAGTGGTTCCTCCGGTCTTGCTGCACCACCGGTTGCCGTAGCCTGCACCACCTCACTATCCCGTATACCTTCGCTCATGATGATCACAACGAGTCAAGCGCGAGCGCGAGAGAGACAAACCTAAACGCGCACACATCAACGCACACACACACACACACACACACGCACGCAGGCACACACACACACGTGTTATGCGCGCGGCAGAGAGAAACGAGGATAAACAAGGGTTGATCACACCACGCTCGGCTGCTGCTCGCGGCTAAACGTGACTCTCTCGGTGACTACTACGTGACTTCGCCAGTGTGTGTCCGCGTACGTCCTCCTCTCCTCTCTCTATACGTGTACCCGCCACCACCGCTGCCGCTGCACTTTCACGCACGTCATCCGCTGCTGCAGCCAGCCTGTGACTCGAGGGAGAGAGAGAGAGAGAGATAGCGCGCGCCTGTGTGTAGGTGTGGGTGCGGGGGTGCGTGAGGGAGAGAGAAACGAGCGCGCGCGCACACGCACCTTGCAGAGGGCAGCTCTCTCTGCTTCTGCCTCGACCTCGTGCGGCACTAGACTGGACGGGACTGTACCTCGACGTCGCTACCTACGACCGTATCTCTATCTCTCTCTCTCTCTCTCTCTCTCTCTCTCTCTGTATCTCCGTCTCCCTGTGTATTATGCACAGTGCGCACGAGCCGCGGCGCAGTTGTGGGAGTGCGCGCGAGCGAGCCAGAGAGAGGCAGACAGATCGGGAGAGCGTGCGCTCACGGAGAGCGAAGCGAAAAAAACAACGTATAGGCAGCAGAGAGAGAGAGAGAGAGAGAGAGAGAGAGAGAGAGAGAGAGAGAGAGTGAGAGCGGCAGTAGTAGTAGTGGGATTCTCCGCTGCGATTGCCGATGCGAATGAGCTGTAGTGCGGCTGAGCGAGAGAGAGAATGAGGATGGAGGAAGCTCCTCCCATCGCGGCTCGGGAGAGGAGACGAGTCGTTAGCCCGATTGTAAACATAGGATTTTCAATACGCCTACGCGTGCGAGGACCGCTGCCGCCGTCGCAGATATAGGTGTGCAAGTGTAGCTCCGCGCTTGTAAATGCTCGTCGCCTGCACAGCCGGAGCGCGCCACGTGTGTATCGTGGTTATTGCTGTAGGTTGTATGTGCCGCCTTTTGAGGCACGACAAGTTGCTGCTGCCACTGCAGAGGATTAAGAGTGGGATATGCTTCGTGATAAGAGCTGACTGGGAATTATGAATGAAAGAGAATGTCGAGGAGTATAAACTACTGGTTTTGTGGATTTGCTGCAGGCCAATGATGAATGCAGACGAGAGAGTCAATGACTACTTGTGCTGAAGATCTGTCCCGTAATATTTCTGTAACAATTTTTATATTATGAAAAATAGATGGTAATCGACGAAGGAATATAGTTTGATGAATTGCTGTAGCGCTGAACGCTTAAAACAATTCCATAATTAAGTCTTAAATCAGCCAGCGCTTTAGATACTATATTTTTTGTATAGGTTTCTCTACACGAAGGAAAGTTTTGGATACATTTTACTCATACGGTGAGGTAATCGTGCAGGGACAAACTATTCAAGTTTAGCAAATATTGTCCATCTTTTTGTGTAAATTGCATGTGGGTTTATTGCGCATTCTAATATCAATGCCAGTAATTTACTAACTGAACATTTTACTTAGTCATTCTTTTATTATACACTTTGAAAACTTTTAAATATTTCTCTCCGTCAGTTTGTCATTTTATTTAAAAACCAAATGGTACACTGATCAATAAACATGCAGCCAGTGATATAAGTACAAAACAAGCAAATACACTTTGAACATTTCCATCCAAACAGAGTTGTTTAAAAACGGAAGAAACCGCAAACAGCTTAAAAAACCTATAAAAACAGAAATGTTGAAAGAGAGAGGACGCATGGAATTGGAATGAAAAAAAGTCAAAAGTAGTGACCATAAAAAAAAGGCGAAATAAAGGAAGACTGCGGGATACGTGGTGAAACGCAGCGGCTAGAAGATGAGTGGGAGGGGAAGTGGTTATCGTAGTGGCGTCTACTTTGTTATGAGACGCGTGAAGTTACCGCGGCTACCGTTCGCGACGTGCACCTTTCGAAATCGCCGAGATTCGAAAGTATTTCGGAGACGCATATGTATATACGTACACACGGGCCCTGGAAAGATCACGCGTGCGGTGTCGTGTAGGCGAGGTTCGTTTATTTCTCCTTTTCTCTCTCTCTCTCTCTCTCTCTCTCTCTCTCTCTCTCTCACACACTTAGTTTATGGCCAGAAGAATTATTTGTCTGTGAGCTCCGTTCTTTAATTGTCTTTACGAGGAGGCTTCATGTTTTATTCATCTTATCGCCGATGATAAGGCCGTATCTCTATTTTCATTTCGTCCTGTATTTCTTTTTCCCACGGCACGACACTACAACTTACAAGTTTTTACGTATGTTGAAGTACTATGCGTGTTGTTTCTGAATGTGATCCATGCGAGATTGTAGTTTTGTCAAGTCAAAATTAAATGAAATCGGAAACTATAATATTATTCATTATTTACGAATCGTTCGAATTATAATGTTTAGCGTCCTTATAAAAAATGTTTATTCAATTAATTATAATCTATGTGAATTCGTCAAA
This sequence comes from Megastigmus dorsalis, assembly GCA_900490025.1. Taxonomy (NCBI): domain Eukaryota; kingdom Metazoa; phylum Arthropoda; class Insecta; order Hymenoptera; family Megastigmidae; genus Megastigmus; species Megastigmus dorsalis. The sequence goes on from UELU01143223.1 coordinate 95,267, forward strand.
GCTGAAAAATGCAAAAGCAGAAATAGATTTTTAAAATAATTTTCAACTGTATACCACGCGGATAGCTAAACAAGAGACAATGTTATTTGAAATGGCGCAAGCAAGAAAATCGATTAAGGAATTCAAGCTGCATTTTTTGGTACACGTGTTCGTAGCCGCGCTTAACGAGGTACTTAAGAAAATGTATCCGTGTGCCTCGGCGCAAAATCTTGAATCGTGAATAAGTATTTCGCATGTGTTCATTCATCCATCGGGCCGTCGTTGTGTGCCGCGCGTTTTCAATCGGACACGAACTATCCGTGGCTCCTTATGATGCAGCCAGTAGGTCCGAGAGGCTTATATAATAGCGCTGCCCACATAGCGGGAGCGTTAAATCATTATGCCGATTCACAATCGATCATTCGCTCGCCTCCTTGCATTCTCTATACAGGGTGTATATATGGCGACGCGGATCTGAGGAGAAATGAAATACTTAAGAATTCAGAACCATGAGATGGTTTTGAAATAGAAATTTCTTAAAATAAAAAAACGTTCTCAACAATTTTTTCGGTTCTATATTTGTAGTTCAATACACGTACAGCTTGTATATGTTATCATGCAGAATTAATTTTTACTCTTTCGGTATTACAAGTTGAAAATGACTTCCTTGATTTATCTTTATTTTTTTATCATTGACCAGAATTATAGTTCATAAATTAAAGAGAATATATACACTGTAAAATCAATTGTTTTGATATATTTTTATTATATTTAAATTTATCTCATTCATCATTACCTTTGCAAAAGACATACATAAAATGATTCAGACTGGCAACTTTTCGAGATTCGTCTAAAAGAACACAATAACTTTAATATATAGTGATGAAGAAGAATATATAATTTTGTCTGCATTATTGTGCCGCTTAAACATCAACTCATTCCTTCTTACGTCAAGTTTTAATTTCGTCTTATCGATAAAAATCACATTATTAGTATAGATTTATAAAATAAATGTTTTTTACTAAATGTTTTCTATTAAAATTTTATCGACCAAAATTCTTCCGACCTATATGTGCATATATATCCTTTGGGTTTGTGTGAACGTGTGTGTGTATGTGCATATATGTATAAAACAATATAGACTCGCAACGTTAAATTATATATAATTCTATTATTGTAATTTCACGCGTTTTAAGCATATTACACTATAGCTCTCGTTTTTCTTATTAAAAGTACATCGAATGTCGTAGAGTCTGCGGTGCAACAACCTACAAAGACGCGAGAACGACCAAACAAACCGCATATAAACATAAGACGGAAATAAAGACAAATGGAAGAGTGTGTGTGTGTGTGTGTGAGAGA
>UELU01143224.1:0-13576 GCA_900490025.1 Megastigmus dorsalis
GGTCGCTGATCACCGTTCTGCAATTAAAATGAAAATGGCAGATCCAATATAGCTGTCTTTGCGACCGTTTTCGTTGTTTTTTATTCACAGCTTTTCTAATTTGTTTTATTCGTATGCCATTTATAAGCCTTATTATTGATAAGTGGTGGTTTTTTTAACCCTCCAAGGGTGGAACCGGTGAATTCATCAAACCTACTTTTTATTTTTGCTTTCTTTACCACAAAATCGATGACTTAAGATATTTATTCAGAGATTGTAGCCACACGACCTTAGATGACTATTTAATGGGAATAATGAGCATTTAAAATTTTTTAAATTCTTTATTCTACATATGAATCATAGAAACTTCAGTTTCTTTTATATAACATTATGACTAAACTTTTAGGCCATTATCAGGAATAATCCATAAAATTGCTTGAAATCCATGCATATTGCCGAACTTTAGAAATTTTGAAATTCCTAATGTACTTTGAACTATAAGGCAACTCATTAAGATGATGCATCATATTGGGAATCTGACTTGAGACAGGCCCAGGATTTAAATTAATTATTTTTTTTTCTTTTTCTTTCTTTTTCTTTCTTTTTCTTTCTTTTTCTTTCTTTTTCTTTCTTTTTCTTTCTTTTTCTTTCTTTTTATATGACTTTATTTTTATAAAATTTATTAGGATAAATACAGGAAAATAAAATAAACTGGCTGATGCAAAATCAAGTAAAAATTAAAGAGGAGTTAAAAGTAAAAACAAACTCCAAATAATATTGACAAATATATGCATAATCACTAATCAAAACAAATGATAGCACCTCCGTCCATTTCGAGTTTTATTAAGATGGTGTAGGTGGGGACAGCCACATTGTAAAGTTACGTCAGGATGACTGCACTTTCTGACCTTATATGATCACGTAAGATATGACTTAATCACGTTAATAAAATACATCATGATAATTAAGAGTATTACAGCTCATATATTTATATAAAAATTTTATACATGTTCTCGAAAATCTGCCCATTCTTAAAATTAATTATAATACCAACAAAGATATAGGATCAATATTAAATAATTTTTGTAACTGGTATTTAATTTTAATGAAATCTCTTGTTTACTCATATGTAATTTTTATGGATTAATATGCATGATCTTCTTTTACGTTACTCTATTTTTTAAATTTATTTCTTTATATAATATTTTTACATTCTTAAAACTATAAGTCTATTTGAATTCTTTTGTGCCTATTATTATATTTAATTTAGTTAAGTACATTATTTAACAAAGACCTTGTTTTAAAACGCTTATTAAAATGCTATTTATTTTAGGAATAATTCTAATATTGTAAGGTTATAATTTACGTGATGAACTTTTGTAAAATTTATTGATGTATGCCAATGATGTAATTCCAATATGTTTACGTTTATTGATATTATTGAAATATCTAATACAGTCTGTGCTGGATAATGCAATTCATTTTTTTATATTTTCATCGATAAATCTAATTGAATAAACATTAATAATTAGAAAATTTTTACCCAATTTAATATTTTTATAAGTATGACAGATGTTTTTATTTTAGTTTATGTACTTTAAAGTTAAATAAATAAATAAATAAAGTAAATTTTATTAAAATTCTTGAAAATTGCGACGTGTCGAAGGTTTTGAAAAACTACCTTCCTAATCAGGCTATACACAATTATGTAAAACACAAAAATAATAAAAAATAAAAATAATGAAAAATGAAGAAGCGCTATACAAGTATAAATTTAATATACTGATAACGCACCAATGCTGATAGACGTTAAACACACATGGTTCTATGTTTTTAAGTAACCAATAAATAGCTGATCAAAACCTGTACTAAAAAGCAAAGTTAAAATTAAAAATTTAAAATTAATAATATTGTCGTTTATTAAGCCCTAATTAAAAAATAAAACTCACGTTACTTTTTGACGCTTTAACACATAGTTCTTCCTGGGCCTCGCGAGGGGCATAGAAATCTGTGCAGGAATGAACTTATATTGGCGAGACCCAGGAGAAAACTAAATTAAAGGAAACCAGGAAAATCATCGCCAGATTAATTTATTGAAATTAAAAGGTAGGAGAAGCAGACTAGAAAGGGAACCCCACACCTCGAGCGCATCGAGCGCGACAAAGAACCGAGCGAAGACACAGAGCGAATCTGTACTTGTAGCGAATCTGCGCTTGTAGTCATGGGAGAAGGGGTTACCTCTCAGTACGATATACGTATATATGTGTGTGAGATTTAAATTCGAAAAGATTGATCAAAACAAATAAAAAGTGATAAAGTAAACTGTATTCTGCTGATATTGCCTGAATGCATGTAGAGTATACTTGTATACATTTCTCAAACTGCTTGTGTCTTTTATTCTATTCAAAGTATCATTATGATAAAAGGTGTTTTAAATTTCCGAGAACACTCTCTTACTCTTACTTTTGTCCTGGTCAATAATATGGATAGTATCAAAATAAATTTTTTGATTGTTCTCTCTTGTGTACGTTTCTACGTTCCTTGAATTTTCTTTTACTTATCTTGATATAAGTAGCCTTGCAATTTGCGCAATTTTTTTTGTAGACTCATGCTCCAATATTTATTTCACTCGGGAGAGTGAGAGAGAGAGATAGATACCCAGTTGTAAATATCCAGCTGGAATTCCAGCTGCACCTCCTGTTTTGAGACAACCTCCAGCTAGATATCCAGGTGCATATCCAGGTGGACATTTGGGAAGTTATTTTTTAGGAATTTGTAAATATTGTGGCCACCATAGGTGTTATCATCCGGATAATAACACTTAATTTTGGGGCCTAAGCTAAGTTATTTACATATTAGCGTTTTTTTATTCATTCAAAAAATTGTCAAAACGTAAATAAATATGCTTAGACCCCCAGATTAAGTGTTATTATCCGGATGATAACACCTATGGTGGCCACAATATTTACAAATTCCTAAAAATAACTTCCCAAATGTCCACCTAGATATCCACCTGGATATCTAGCTGGAGGTTGTCTCAAAACTGGAGGTACAGCTGGAATTCCAACTAGAATTCTACCTGGATATCCAGGTGGAATTCCAGCTGGTTATTTACAACTGGGTAGATATTCTTTTATTTGTATAAGTATACAAAAATGACATAATATTCCAATGTAACAATACATTTCAAATAATACAATTTAACAATAATACGCTTCATCAGTCTTATAATAAATAGGAAATTGCATTCAGTCATTCTATGATATCACAGGCATAATAACTTGATCAGTCTTAAAATCAGTCTTAAAATATGTCTCGAACCTTAAAAGTAATATCACAGTAGAGCGTCTTATATTAAAAATACAAATAAACAAAATTACAAAAGCAGTCAATATCTATCTTACAAACATTTAAAAATAAAAAAAGAACATTTACTCAATCCAGTCATTCATTACACAAAGAGAGATAGTTGCACATACGTTGGAGATGGTGAATCATACTGCAAGAGTGCACAGTCAAGACACCTGCGAGATCAAATATCTAAAACAATGGTCTCACTATATAGCCCGTCACTCAGCAGGCTTGGCGGCAATGTCAAGTTTGTTGTGACAGGCCATAGTGGGTCCATAACTACTGTATTGTTTTTTGCCAAGATTTCAAATTTATCCTCCCCTAACACACGCACACATTCATTATATTCAAACATAAGCCATAAACGTCGAGCGACCACAGGTAACATTTATATATAAAATCAATCATGTCCGTAAATTTGTTGCCAGTTTTATTGATGATGCCTGTATTGTATTTATGTAGGATGCGCTTTATGAAAGGGGTAAGTTGTTTGATGAATGGGAGAACTATGTTACATATCGGGAATGTTTTTGAGCTTTATACTACGGAGTTTTTATTCTCAATGTAGTAAACCCTTTTTCTAATATATTTTTGTATATAATAAGAAATCGAATACTCGATTGCTAATAGGAATTTTTCAACCAAGTTTATATTATTAATGTGAAATTATGGAGAGGATAATTTGCAAATTTTGTCGACCAAATTATAGATAATAACTATTTTTTTATAATTGGATGATGTGAAAAAAAATTGATGTACCTACCTGAAGCAGTTGGCTTGCGATACTAATTTGTAGTAATCGAATTATTGTCTGTTTTGATACATTGAAAGTCCAAAAAGCTAAATTTAAGAGACGGATGATAAGTGTTAAAAGTTTCCAATGTAGAGTGAATTTTTTATGGTCAATAATTAGAAAGCAGTCATCCAAATATCTCTTGTATAAAATAACGTCATTATTTACTGCGTTTAGACAAGTTATTTCAAGTACGTCCAAAGTGATTTTCGCAAACAAAAGGCTTGTGCAAAAACCCGTCGGTGCCCTTATTATCTGCTTGTAATACTTTACTATTAGATTGTAGAAACGTTGAATCAAGTAATAAATTTATTCATCTAGAAATTCTTGTTTTGCCAAGTTTAAATAATTTTTAATATATATCCGTTTCTTCAACAAAACTTACAAAGGTAAATGAGTAGACAGATTGGAAAACAAGTATGCAACATCAAAAGAGACTAAGTAAAAATTTGGTGGAATAACGATATTTTTACAAATATTTACAAATTCTATGCGGTTATTCAAAGAGGATTTCGGACGAGGAAGAAACTTATTAAACAAAAGAGACATGCTCTTATCGACACACATCGGTGTATTAACAGCAGAACCTATAATCTTAACGAGAACATAAGCACGAGAATAAGCAAGAGATATATTGTCGAGGTTGCTATCCTCCTAACACTCCTTTTTTTCTCCCAAGACTCAACAAGTCTTTTTATACGATTTTGAAGGCTTGATAGCGGGGGTTTATTTAAGGATTGGAAGTAATTAGCGCCATTGAGAGACTCTTCGACCTTACTGATGAAGTCAGATTTATTTATTATTACAATATACTACCTTTGTTTGCTCTGGTAATTAGAACGCCGTATTGATTTTGATTAACCGTTTGGTTTTTTAAATTTTGTCAGTGAAAAGCGCGTCTATATAAAGAATGTGTGTCTTAATATTTTTATAATGAAATTTAACATCTACAAATCATAAAACTATGTCTACCCGTATAGAAACCGCTGCTCACTTTTGTGAGATATGATTGTTTGAACGAAAATTTGAAAAACTCCTGAGAAATATGGAATTATGATAATATTCAGTTATAATATTGTTATTATTTTTAGTCAGGCTCTCTTTTAAACACACTTAGCACCAATGTATCGAATATATTATTGGAAAAGCTTGAGTCGCCCTTCCTCAAACCAAATGGGTAATTGTAAAGGGCAGATCGGTAAATAAAAACGGTAGAAATAAGCTCCCAATTTATTGAACAGCAGATCAAGTGTAGCATATCGCGTAGCGATAATGGAGATTGTAGTGTACTTAAAGCGCGATGGTACTGCGTCAGAGCTTATAGAGGTAGTGTATTACCAAGCTCGAGCATTTCAGTCACGAATGGGTCCGGTAGGTTCACTTATTAATGTACGCGCGAGAGTGTGCATGTGTTTATAAAATATCGGACTTTATTCATTTTGCGGTAACAATAACTTGTTATCAGAAATGTAAAATGAGATTTGTTATTATCGACTTATATGGCAGAATGGAATTGTAATTATACTATCAAATTTGTAATTAGCGACGTTTGAACACCTAAACACATTTTCTATTAGAACGCTCATTAAGTCGCAAGAGATACAGAATTTATTTGATATTTTTTAAAAATTTCAAAGTTAACTTGCAAATCTGTTAGATGTAATTTTAAATATTAAATTAAAATTGTTATTAATGGTGTTAGTTCTTCATATGTTCTTATGGGTTGTGTAAGATGTTGAAGATCCAGTTAGTAAGGTTCCAGATTTGTAGTTAAAAGGTCTTTGGTTCAAATCTGCGGGTCGGTACATTAAACAAAAATCGAAAATATGCATGTGAATGTATTTTCTGTTCCTATTATGTTGGGGGTAATTATTTAGTTTTTCTAATGAAGTTGGTTTGCAATAATAAAATAGCATCTGAAGAATTACCCGAAAATGGTGTTGTATTTACTGTAGATGTTTTCCTATAGCGAAAACTATAATTTGAATTTACTACATTCTTGCTGAAGTCCTGTAGTTCCCGATGTAGTTGCCGCTGTTGATATTGCAGAATTTCATTTCCATATGGGAAAATAAAGAAGAGTCAATATTTTACTACTTTTATGATTTAATATAAAATTATTTAATTTCAATATAGACCGAAATATATCCTTAGAATTAAGCCAATTAAAATTTATTTATATTTTGCAGGTTGTCAAATGCTGTGAAGAGTCTTGTTGTTTACAATTTCAAAATGGATTTAAATTAGTTTTAAAAGATGGATTTTGGCACCTCTATATTCACTGACGCAAACATTAACAGGGCTTAAAGTACCTCTACCAGATGTAAATGGAAATGATAAATTTTGACAACTATTGTTAAAAATAGCTATGGATTTCAAGCCCGATTTTTAAGATTTTATGAATATGTCAATTAATTTCTTCTGTTCGACGATAACAAAAAAATTGTAAATAGGACGTTCAAAAATTGTGGTTTTTGTTTTCTTTTAATAAAAAAATCGTGAAGATAGAGCACATGCACAAGAAAACTGAATCGTCGACTTCGAAAATTTTCCCACTACGTGTTATTTAAGGCGAGATTATGTATCATTGAAACGTACAAGGCAGACCTACAGTGAACTGGAAATTAGATGAAATTTTAGAGAGTGGTATTTTGGACTCAAAAACATATGCCGTATTATCAGCCTATAATAGATCGCGAAACACTTGAACACTCTGATTACAGTATGCGTTTACACTGTCGTACTACTGGAAATCACAAAGTTTTAAAATAGTAGTGTGGAACATCAATGCATCACTGAAGTGGTATGGTCCGCATGGTGGAAGCAAGGGACTTTTTCAGATCAATTTTTAGCCATGTCGACGTGTTCGGCCTCCATCTCCTTGTCTCTGTCACTTTCATATTGCATGCAGTCGACTTGGCTTTAATTATACCTTTGAGAGTCTATAACTTCCATTACCCGAACCTTAGGATTTCTATAATGCATTAACGTCTAGCCCAACTATTTTGTAAGTGCGAAAATCAATTCCATATTTGTTAGAATTTGCAACATAAAAAATTGTTGACTGTATCTCTGCGTTGGATTAAATGTGTTTTAATCTAAATGGACATAAATATAAAATTGTATAATATTTTTTCTAGTAATAAAATTGAACAAGGAATTGTGAATGCATGTTTATGTAAAAATACCTACTGCCAAAATTGTTTAGGTTGAAGAGGCTACACAATTATGTGCAAATGTTAGTTTCTAGTGATACTCCGAAAAACTTCGATGCAATCAGTATTTGTTATTATGGTTAAATCATGAAAATTTTCATAAATTCACAAATGCTGCTTAAAATTACAATACAGTATATTAACTTAAACAAGAGCTAGTTGAGTGAGGCAGACTATTTTGATCAAGATCATGTTTTTCACCCGAACAAAACAAACAAACAATTACAAGAGTTAACTTAAGCACACGTTTTATATACAAAATATTTCGTATGATATACGTAAAAGCCGATTTCTTGCACACAGGAGTGTTTTAGTTCAGGGGCTATGAAAAATAGTACATTGTGCCATAGTGCAGAAAATAGGATATTCCATGAGTGGCAAGATCGCAACACTGGATCCACGAACTCTCATTTACTGAAGACAACATTTTTTACAACAAAACTACCTACTAAAAATTTAAAAGTATTGATTGAAAGTTTAGTTTAGAAATTTAAAAAAATTAATATAGTACGTACTAGCAACTGACCAAAACTTTCAACTATTGAAATTTTTTTTATAAAACTTTGGCTTATATTTTCATCATTTACTAATAAAATATTAGAATCGCAGTTCATAAAAATTTAAAAACTCATAATTTCTTATCATTCTATTTCGACCATGAATCTAATTGTGCTAAGTATATTATAATCTGTAATAAGGTTAAATTTAGATTTAAGATCATTGTGTAGTACGGTTACCGCCTCAATCGGATAACTTTAGTATCCAATTATTTATCGTGAGGTTGGGTTAGAATTATGAGTCAGAATCTTTTATAGTTTAAACGTTAATCGTTTATTAAAGACTACCCGAGAGCGAGATCGCGTATACTTAACGTGTCTGTCTACTCGAGGGACTCTGACCGTGATCGGCTCAATCGGCTCCATCTGTCTCTAATTGAAGCTCAAGAATGGACTGATTAATATGTCTCTCTGGATCAGGCAGGATACCTCGGTTCCTGCCGAAAATCCAGGGAGGTGGTAAAGATAAATGTGTCAGGAATCCGTCGAGTAATGACAGTTCAGCGCGTGAAGCAATCAGCTGCGCTTAGTAGCTAAGCTGAACGCCTGACGCGCGAAATATATGGTATTTAGGTATGTGTGGACGACCTTTGAAGAATGCGATCTCTGTGCTTTTGCGTATAGCCAAAGTTAAAGAGATGTTTCGACAGAGGTCGCCATGTGAAATGAAATGTAGAAATGAATATACGTTTCGGGACGTAACATGCCCGAGGCCGTGGTAACGGTGACCACACCGGAAAATACAAATGTAAACAAATACAATGATTGACTGAGTTTTCGTGCAATTAAATCCCTGATTAAATTATAACATTAAAAAAAAATATCTATGTCTATGTAAATAATTTGATTCCCTAATCGACAGGTGATATGAATGTTTTGTCTGTGTGAGTGCCCTTTGTTTTACATTGTTCTTACGAGTCTCTCTCTTTTACAATATTGAAAATGAATAAATACAATATAATATAATAATACACAATAAATACATGATATTTAATATAGTGTGATATAATAAACAGGTAATATACGGAAATAAAATCGAATACAATGAATAATTTTTTAAATATTTAAAAAAAATCTATATTGATGATGTAGCGGTGCGAGAAACATCATGATTTCGGATGGCACACCTTGATGACGGTGGGGTAGTTAATGTCAGTTACAAGGAAATGGTGTTTTGGGTGTGACCTTGTTGTTGACTCTCTGATGTAATTGGATGTTGATTTTCATTCTGCGTTGGTGTTGATTTTTTATCTCTACCTGAAAACATTCTATAAATAATTAATAACGGGCCACCCAGGAAAGGTAACTTTAAATTTGTAACTTTATTATTTCTTTTTGTAAAATAGTGTAATTGACGATTCCAATGATTTCTTTAAAGCATTTAATATTTTTGTTATCTAAAGTTTACTTAAAAGTTATTTAAATGTCGGTTTACTTTATTATAAAATAGTTTAAATCATTAGATATTTATTAAATTGATAATACTATAACTGTTATTGTTATTTATTATTATATTATGTAAATTATCCAAACTTATTATGTTACGTTAAAGTGTACATATTTTTTTGTTCAACTATTGTTTGGTAATTTTCTCTTTTCAAAAATAAATTATTTTGAGCTATGAGTCTGATAGTATGGTACTCGTTTTATTTATATAAAAATTTATGTTTATTCAGTTAATAAATACTATATATTCTTTTATAATACCTGTTGCTTTGCACTGTATTTATCTTTATTTCATTGATGTTCTAAAATGACAAGTTGCACCTTGTGCATTTTTATGAATGACTGAATTTTATGAATGAAATTCATTCATAAAACTTGCAGCCTATTTAGTTGTCATTATCATAATTGTTAAATAATTTTTCAACATTATAATTTTGTTTGTATTTTTTTTTAAATGAATAAACATTTATGAATAATATGTGTTATTTCACAAAAATAAAAATTAGTTAATGAAAAGTATATAAATTACGAGATTTTAATAAATGATATAATTAATTAATAAAAAATATATAATTGTGAATTATTAAATTGATGTACGCTAAGTAAATAATAAATACATTGTTAAATGTTAATAATTAATATAATTAAGTAAACGATCGTAAGGTATTACAATAATGTAAATGTTGCTAAAATTTATACATTAAATTTTTTTTTTTTAATAAATAAATACAGCACTTAATTATTATTAATGATAATGTTTAGTTGTTAATTTTCGTCCTGCTATATTTTTCTCTATGTTATATGTGCTAAGTATACATATATATGTGGCCACGTGACGTGTATATCTATATATATCGCGATGCTCGATGTTTATAGATATACATTGAAGCAACCGCGAGGGTATTCTCCATTCCTGTTTGTGCGATGCTTCGCTGCTCCACGCTCGGTATCCCCACTCCGCACGGCGCTTTGATTGTGCATGTACTCTGCAGCTTGGCCGATTGCATGCCCGTATATGCAATATGGCGGCTTGTATACGGCTGACATACGGTAGGCTATATTTGCGCTCGCACACACGTACGCGAGACGTGTTGATAGGTTTATGCTGGACTCCAGGGAGGTGCTGCCTTCGCGCGAACAATTCTAATGTTTTTTTTGAATAATTATAATTTATTATTTTAAAAACAATATTTTTTTTGTTTACTAATAAATTTATAAAATTATTGTGAACATTTTTTATGTTGGAAACGATCCATTTTGTATAATATTATTATAATTATTATTTTGTAAAATTTTACTAAAATATTTGAGATATAGTATTCTCATCAATGAAGAGTCTTCCAACGATTTGCTCAGTTTGTTGAAGTTTCCTATCGTTATGACTCAGCAGTTTAACTGTTTGTTAAAACTTTCCTACATTTTTCGATGCTTTTTTTTGTTTTTGAAATGTATATTCCATATACACATCACTTATCATTCCATCTTTTCCTTTTTTTTTTATCGGAAATTATGCGATGTATGATTTAGTGGAACTAATATTTTGTATTCCATAAAATTTTTTTATATCATAATATCTGATATTATGACGCGAAGAAGTACTATGCAAAATTTAAAAACGAATGCTCCAGTAGATTTTGAGTTATGGCGTACACGAACTTCAAACATAACAAGTTTCAGAAAAACGTTTTAAAGTTTTGCAACATAAAAAATTCAAAATAAAACGCGATAATTCTTTTATACTCACACAGAGTCGTCGATGCCCGGTCCGCAGAGCAAAAAGCTTTCATCAAGATGATCTAGAGCATCTTTTTCTATTATGGCCATGTAAGCGGGCCGCACAGCTGTCGAGTAGGTATAGAAATTCGGCCAGGAGCAGCGGACGCTCAAATACTTGTAGCACCGTCAATTTTGCTCCGATCGTCTTTAAATTTTGATACACTATTCTTGAGATATTATGCATTAATTTAAATATTAAAATAATAATGCAAAAAAAAGTCGAAATACCTTACCCCCCTACCCCAACCCAACCCTGATAGTTCACTGTTGAACATGCAAAATCGAATAAACTAAGTTTATTTAACGTTGATTGCATTAAAACCGACCACAACATCTCAAAGAGTTGCTATAAAAAGCCTACGACTCCTGTAGAAGGACCCACTTACATTTCAGTTTATTAAAGATTTTATGTAATAATCTATGTAATAATCTCAAAATTTCATACAATAAATATATAGATAAGATCAAAGAAATTCTTTATCTCGCGTAAGCAAAAAGTGCGACAAAAAAACTAATAAAATGGGAAAACCTAAATTTATACCCTCTATCTTAACGAGTTAAATAGAATTGAGAATATTAACCCCTGCTTTAAAAAATCTAGTGATTTTTCACCTGACGTTTTGACACGAGAAATTACCTGATTTCTCATGTGATAAGCATTTCATTTTTAATAATTAAAAAAATGTTTAAAACTCGAATTACGTCAGATTTAATATGGTACATATGGTAAGACATATGAGGCGTTTCACGTCAACTGCTCCAGCGCGGCGCGCGAGCGCCAAATCCGGCTATTTTCAACTCGTATTATTTGTACTAAAATGTATCTTAAAAAATTCTTGAATAATAGTTTTTGACATATTTTTTCCTCAGCTTTCTGATGGTCTAGTCAGTTTTTCCAAAATTTTTCATTTTCACCTTTAAAAATTACAAAACATCTTATATCTCAAAAAGTATATTTTTAATATTTTTTTTGACTATTTAAATCGAAAGCTGATCTTTTTTTACTTAGAAATAGATATTTTCCAAAAAGCGCTCAAGATGTTTCGATGGAGAAATAGAGCGTGAAAGAGAATGTGCAGCGAGCCTCCTGCGCGCGGCACGGCGCGCGGCACTGCAAGCTTTATTTAATCCTCTATAGGTGGCTTGCATGTCGGAATTTTCAACCCGTATAAGAATCATTCTTATACAGGTTGCAAATTCTTTCGAAATCCTGAAAGTATATAAATAACATTTTACTGATTATTTTATAAAAATACAATTTATAAGTACAGAGTAATATAGTGATTATCCGATTTTTCTTCTCAGGACAGCTAAATTCTCTTTATTTTTTCTGCTATTCGGAAAAGTTTCATATTCAGAACTTAAAGATTTTTTTTTAGCTTTAAAGTAGTTTCATCCATTGGAATAATAGCATGGTACTGTAATGTGCCTGGTATAGGCTTAGCTTTGTCCACTCTTGGTTTTAGTTTCAAAACAGTTTCTTCACACGATTTTTTACTGCTATCAAAAACTTTAGTTTCTTTGCAGTAATCGATGGAACTTGTAGCCTCGTTCGTTTTGTACCTCTTTTGAGGTTGACACCTATACCATCGCATGCGTCTTTACCATGCGCTGTAGCATAAAAATGCCACTCAGCAGGAACACCAAAATCTTTCTTATGAAAAAAAAGATTTTGAAAATTAGATTTATTTTTAAAATGTTGACCAGCTCCATCAGTCAAATAATAAACATTTTTTACTGTGAAATTAGATTTTAGGTAAGAAGAAACAGCAACAGTATCATAGTTCAGGTTGTCCGAAATTATAGCAATGCTTAAATGCTTAATCTCTTCATTTTCTCTATAATACACCACAACTGCAAAAATAGTTGCTTGGTTGTTGATCCAGTCGAATGATTAGGTAGTATTTCGTATCACAAATGCATAATATTCTGCAAAATCACAACACACAAGAAATTCTTAGCAATAATCCGTCCTACCACCTGTTCGGGATCTTCGAGTAGTCGCTTGGCCCAGTCGTCGATGATAGACTCATTCAGATCGATGGGTTGGGTTTAGGGTTTTGTGTCAAGATCGAAAAGTAAATGGTGGTGGTGTTGCCCTTTATATTGGTAATGATCACAAGGTAATGTTCTTGGTAAATTAAACAGTACAGGACTTGGTAAACCAGGTATACCTGAATTTATTTTTTGTAAAGTTCAAAAGGGCACCACACCACCAATCCTTGTGGGCCTTATTTATCGCCCATCTAAAACGGCTCTTACTAGTGATACTGATTGCCTCAGTTCTCTGAGAGATCTTAGTGGTAACTACAGCCACAAGATGATTATGGGAAATCTGAATGCAGATCTGTTATCCACTACTGGTGATTCAGAATTCGTTCAGCGATTAGATGTTTTTTTCATATTTCTAACAATTGTACATGAAACCTCAATTCTTCTTTTGAAAAAAAAAAAAAAAA